>VWYE01006663.1:18803-33993 GCA_013398995.1 Alaudala cheleensis | reverse complement strand
AGCCATCCCTCCTGCCCCCCAGCCCAGCCACCGCTGAATCCCCACCGCAGCCATCGCTCCAGCCCCCCATGGCTGCTTAGCCCGCCCACCCAAGCCATGTTAGCCCTCGCCCCACACATACACCACTGCAGCTTCCCAGCCCCCTGTTTGGCCTCGTGTCCTCCTCACACCCCACTCCCGCCCCCTTCCCTGTGTTATCTCCTCTTCCAACACCTCTTCCTCATGGAAGAAAAAAATCTTCATCTCTCTCCCCAAGAAAAGCCTTTTCTAGCCCATTCCTAGAAATCCCAGGTGCTTCTGCTTCCTTCCTGCCCCTGTGAAACAGGAACCCCAAGTGAGGCGGTGGGAGAGTGCCAGAATTGATCCTCTTAGCAATACCAAGTGTTCCCATCGATTTGGGATGCAGGGGGCTGTGTCTCCTCTGAAACCAAATGAGGTTTGTCCCAGGGACTTCAGATGGCATGGGCCAGGCCAGGGATGCCTGGGGGGTTTGGAGCCTCTGGTTGCCTGCTGAGGGTAGCTCCGGGACAGGGATGTGCTGGGTGGGTAAGGGAGGAGCCCTGCCCCTGCCTGCAGGTGTGGTGTTCACTTGTCGTTAGGGGAGGCTCTCTGCTCCTGGCAGCCGTGCCCTCGTCAGCCATTGCTCTCTGCTTGCCTCTGCCACCCAGGGGTGCTGAGGGGGGGGAGCTGCCTGGGAAGGGGGCAGTGGTACCTGCTTTGCATGCTGAGATTTTGGGTGGAAAGGAGGGGATGGTCCACACTTGGGACCACAGCTGTGATCCTGCCCTCCTCTGTCAGGCCCAGCCCCTGAGGCTGGGGAAGCCGTGGGTTCCTGGGAGGAAACAGATGGGTGTTGTCGAGCAAAGGTGGTGTCCAGGCAATTAATATTTGAGGAGCTCTGCTTCTGACCCCCTTTGCTGGTGGCTCCGGGTCTTTGGCAGCTGCCTCCTATTGCAGCGCTGCCTGCGAGAGCTGCTGGGAGCTGTTGCAACATGGCTGGTGTACCCTGCAAAGCGAGCGAGTAAACGCTGCCTCTGGAATCATCCACCACGGAGAAGGGGCTTGGCCCCCGAGGCGGGGGCTGGAGGCTGAGCTGCCGAGCAGCTCCGGGCCCACCACCTAACACTGTCCTGGATGTAGTGGCTGCCCCCGGGTGCCTTCCTGCTCCCCAGCAAACAGCGGTGCCCTGGGAGGGAGAACGAGCTGCTGCTTCTTCCTGTGCCTCAGTCCTTTGGAAAAGGAGCCCCGGGTGCAGCCAGCCTGCTCCAGGGAAGAGCTGACCTCGTGAAGGAGGCTGTGCAGCTGGGTGGAAAACTGGGGAATCGAGGCGGGAGTGCAAAATCTTCCCCGGGCACCAAGCTCAGGGTATGAGTGGAAGAAAATGTGTCTGAGCCTGGGGCAGGGTCTGGCAAATCAGAAGTGATGTTGTGGCGGGGAGTGTCATGCGAGAAGGGAGCCGTGCTTGTGAAACACAAGCTGGGTTATGTGTCACAGCTTGGTTTGTGCATGTCCCAGGTCCTGCATCCCTGCTGCAGGGCTCAGTGAGGGGCTGTCCCCCCAGGTGAGCTGGACCCAGCAGTGATGAGTGTGGTTCAGGGTGAAGGCTCAGACCATGGCTGGAAGTGAGGTGAGCCCTGCCTCTGCCTCTGCTTGCTGCCTGCAGGACGAGGTGTTTCGGATTTCTGCCCTTTGGTACATGCACCTGCACTCCCAGCTCCAAGTGGTGACATGCCAGCCCAAGCATTAGGTAAGTGCTGGGCTTGAACTGATAGGGGGCTTGGTCCTGGCCAGCAAGCAGACTCTCTGAAGAGACCAGGCATGGTGGCCTGGCAGCGGTGGTTTGATGTTGTCTGAGAAGAAGTGGGAGGAAAAGGATGGTGAGGTGATCCCTTCTTTAGCCAGGAGGTCCTCTAGAGGTGTCCGTTCATCACAACAAGAATAACAGCATTTTAGGCAACAGCAGTAAAGAAGTCATTCTCATCCAGCCTCCCTGTTGCCCTAAGGTTCCCAAAGCCTTGCAGTGTGGTCTGTGTTTACTGGAGCTCCTTAGCCTCTTGCTCTGGGATGCTGTTGCAGCTCCTTGCCCTGCTAAGAAGCTTTGCCAGTGCTTTGTGGCAGGCTTTCCTGTGAGGGGCTCTCTGGGGCCTCTCTGAGTTAGGGGTCCCTCTACCCAGCATTAGAGGGCCAGGGAGGACTGGCGCAACTTGGGTTCAGCTGGATGCAGGGCCCTGCAGAGCTCACAGTATAGCCTGCCCCACTGTCCCCAAGACTGTAGCTCTAATGTAGCTGGAACCTGAGAGGGGATCACTGACTGATCCCCTCTATCTCCTTCAGCTTTCCCTGATCAAAGCAAAGGGCATCCACCTAGCTACTGGACAGGAAGGCACCTAGGGAAAGAAAGTTATTTCCATAGGTCAGGAGAGAGGGGAAAATTCTCCACTACTCAGGGAGCCTTTTCGGAAATCACAGCCCTTTGGTTAGGGAGGGGGTCTGTGGGGGAAGTTCAAAGACACACTTCCCACTTTGTCGGGAAGTTCGAAGACACACCTTCAGTTCTAGCACTGTGGTTTTGTGTGTCTGTCATGCTCATCTGGAGCTGTCAGCAAAGCCTGTTTGGAGGAAATGAATGAGCTGGGCATCAGAATGGGGCTACCTGTCTTCTTGTGAGGGGAGACAAAAGGGTTGTCTTCCTCTGATGAAGAGAGGCGTCTTCTCATCGGTTCAAATAAAGCAGTCTCTGTGGCCATTGAGATGGAAGGAAAAGAGAGGGGCCAGCCAAATGTAGGTTAATATTATTTTTCCACAGGTGCTGGTTACAGGACTTGCACACAGCACCTAACAGCAGACTATCAGAGTATGGCTTGGGCAGCTGGGCTTGTTGGAGCACCCAGCTTCATCATGCCATGTTGTCCTGGCTAAACCCCTGCACGGAAACTCCTCTGCAGTGGCAGTGGGCTGACAGAGGATGGGGTCAAGAGACGCACAGCAGCCAGGACTGATTTTAAGGCTGTTCTTAAGACTGGGATCAAGCTGCTCCTGCCATGGGCAGGTAACATCTGCCTCCATTGATACACCCATGTGTGTACTCTTGTTCATGGTTCCTGAGAATCCCAAGTTTATCCATTCCCATGTGTACAGCAGGACTGCCCACCTCCAGGTGCCTCTTGGCACATCCTTCAGGAAAGCACTCATAACCTGCAAGGATAGGGTTCTCCCTCCCTCACAGATGGAGACAGACTCCCACATACCTGTGATGCCATGGCCATTGGCAAGGGAAGTTGGCCGAAATACACAGGTAGGCCCTGCTCAGACTTTCACTGCCAATGATGGAGCTGAGAGGAGTCAGAGCTGTTTCCTTCTGCTGGTATTTTTAGCCTCTTTGAGAAGCAAGAGAGGAAGGAAGGGGTGTTTCCAGCACCGGGAGAAGAGGTGGGTAATGGAGAGCCTTCCTTGTATTTCCTAGGAAGTCCTGAAGCATCCATGTGAGAGAAGCAAAGGGCGCGAGTAATACGGAGATAGAGATTCCTTTATTCGTTGCATTAATTGAGGTTTCAAGCAGATGAGGTGCCTCAGGCAGAACTAACAGGGGAGATGGAGTCCTGAATGCTGTTCTTGTGGGTCTGAGTGACAATGACCACAGTAGCAGGAGTGACATTCACCAGTGGTGTGGCACTAGTGGGAAGAGAGCTTGCAACAGGTTAGCTCAGCAGGGCAGTCCAGGCCCCAGGCTGAGCTCCTGTGGACATCACCCACTTTTATCTGTCCAGGAGCAAATCTGAGTCCCAAGCAGGTGGTGGGAAGTGCACCCATTACTTGAAGCTCCTGGAGTGGGTGTCAGTGAGGGGCAGGAGAGCAATGCTGTGAGGGGTGGCAGTGGGAGTGGGGCACCCCACTACTGTGTATCAGAGTGGGTGCAGCTCATGGGGAGGGGATGCCCTGTCTCCATTTCAGAGTCATGGTAGGTACCTCTCCCAGAGCTACTTCAGTTTCATCTTGATGGGGCAAGGAGTGAGTGGGTCTGAGAGGCATGGGGGTGGTGGAGGATTATCTGAGGCCACTGTGCCAACAGTTTGTCAGTAACACCTGATAGGCCCTCCTGGGAAAGAGTCCTATATCCTTCAGCAGCAGAAGAGGGGTGGGAGCTGGCAGAGCAGCTCATCAGGTATTTCTCTGGCCCTCAGCATGGGTTAGAGGTTGGGGAAGCCCAGGGATGATCCTGTCTGAGGCAGGAGTGGGTCTGGGGGTTAGGTGGGGGCAGACAGGGAAGGGAACAGTGCTGCTAGCATTGCTTTGTGCTGGCTGGGCTTGTCTCTTGGAGAAGGTGCTCCCCTCGGCTCGGAAGTGCAGCTGGCCATGACACTGGTCCTGCTGTGCTGGAAACACTCTGGCCTTTGCACCAGTGAGCAGCCTCGCTCCACCTGGTGAGGAGCGGGACAGATGCTCCTGTCTGTGTCCCCCTGCTGTGGGGACAGCAATGCTGCAAGGGCAGGAGGAGGCCAGGTGCTGCGGGTTTCCGTGGTGGGGTTAGCAGATCCCCTGTGCCCACTGTGGGTGCTGAGGAGCTGAGTGCTGGAGCAAGACCAGGAGCCAGGCTGGCTGGCTGGCAGGCACAGGCAGTCAGCATCCCCAGCAGAGTGCAGGGACTTGGCGCTGGCTCAGCTGGGGAGGTTATTTTTTTTCTATTTTTTTCCCCTCCAGGACAGCTGATTCCATCTATTTTTAATGAGCTTGCCCAGGTTGCGCAGTGAGGATACAGAGCAGCACCGGCAGCCACAGACTGCGACGGGGCAGGCAGAGAGGCAGTGGGCACCCCGGGCTCGGCTGTCATCTCCCCCACTCCTCCTCAGACAGCAGGTCTGGGGGTTTTTTTGGTGTGGGAGTGTGTCCCCCACTGAAGGGGGGTCCTCCTCAATGCAGCTGCCCTTGAAAATGGAGTCGAGCACCGAGGAGGAGAGCTGGCTGGAAGATCAGTGGGAGAAATGGTAGGGGACCGGCTGGGCCTATGGGAGGGGGGACTGTCCCGCGGGCATGCCGGGGAATGAGGGGCAGCCCCTCGCTCTTGGGCACATCACCCTTCTCTGGGAGTGATGGCCACAGGACAGGAGCAAACTTGGCACGCAGCTGAGCCCAAAGTTTTCCTGGCTGCACAGGGAGCTGCGTGGCAGCCAGGCACCAGAGTGGCAGAAGGTGTCTGGACACCTCCTGCTGTGCCCCAGCATTGGCAGGCAGGGTCAGTGCTGGGCTACCTGCTCAGCATCGCCCCATCCCCGAGAGCATGGGCAGGGCTGCCTGTGTCCATCCTGGAATGGGAGGCACTGCCACCCTGCCAGGCTGCTCCTGCAGAGCCAGGGAGCCCCTGGCAATGCTGTGCCTCTCCCCGGGACCCCGCAGTGCTCACTGCGCTCCCACAGCATGGAGGGAGGAGGCCCCGAGCATTAGCAGTGTTTGATGTCCCACCCTGGCGACGGACGGTGTAACCGGAGAAGAAATCAATTTGTACTTTGAAGGCTCATCATGAGCCTCCTGCTCCACGTTGCCGCCCTCCCATGGGCAGTGGGAGGAGATAGGCAAAGATGGGTCCAGCCATCCCACCCTGTGCTGAAGGCTGTGT
This sequence comes from Alaudala cheleensis, assembly GCA_013398995.1. NCBI lineage: Eukaryota > Metazoa > Chordata > Aves > Passeriformes > Alaudidae > Alaudala > Alaudala cheleensis. The sequence continues at coordinate 28,382 of VWYE01006663.1, read as the reverse complement.
CCTTGCATTCCTGTTGTGTCTCGCAGGGGTTGCCTCCATGGGTATGGTTGTTGCCAGTTGTCCTCACCCCAGGAGACCACTAGTGGTGAGGTACTCAGAAACACAGAGGGAAGATGCTGCTTCCCCCATGGGCTTCCCCTGCTCTTTTCCCTCTCCAGGGGTTGGGACAGGGGAGATGTTAGCCCTCCATGGCACTGGATTGGTGCCACTGCAGAGGGGAGCCCCAAGATGTGCAAGCAATGCTTAAAGTGAGAGTGGGAGCTCTGCAGGTCACAAAACACCATCCTCATTCCTTTCTCAGTGCACTGCTGGGGGCCAAGCCAGAGAGGGGTGATGGGCTTGGCATAGCCCTTTCACCCAAGTGTCTCCCAGCCAGAGGAGCTAGGAGCAAAGGGAAATGGTGGCAAGCAAAGCCACCAAAGTGTCCGCGGCCACTCCTGACAAAACTCGTGTCTGAGTAGGTTGGCCAAGGACTTCTGAGTTGGGCTTTTACTTACCCCTGTGGTAATGAATAAGTAAGAAGATCGTTGAAGTATCTCCATGTTGAAATATTTTAATGTGCCGAAGCCAGGAGCACCTTACCACTCCCCCGGGGCTCATCAGCACATTTTCAGCTGCTAAAAGGATCTCTCTTGTTTTGAAGGGGTGTAATGAGGGGCTGTGTGGCTGGGGCTGACAGCCCTAAGGGACCCCTGGGGCCATGCAGATTGGCTCAGCAGCACCAATGTTCACAGGGATGCCCATAGTCACCCTGGAGAGTGATTTTGGTGCAGAGGGAAATAGCTGTCCCCTCTTACTGCAGGCATCTGGGCTGGGCCATCTGTCCCAGCTGCGGCTCAGGGACTGGTTGTGCCATGTTGAGGGGTTGGCTGTGCTTGTAAGTTCTGTGTGTCTCGACGTGGTCACCTGTCCCAGCAAGTCCATTCTCCAGCTGTGCCCTGTCAGGACCCCCAGCCTTTCCTCCTCCTGTAACCCCGGCCTTTGCCCTGCTGGGTATCTGTGTCCAGCTGGGACAATCCCAGAGGCTCCCTGGGATGATGTAAGCAGAACAAACCTCCTGTGATAGGCCTGGCTGTACTGTCTGTTCCACGTTCTCTCAACCTGCATGTACCTGCTGTCTTGGGTCAGGCAGGAACTGCTTTGGGACACTCTCCTCCTGCCTACCAACAGCCACGGACCATGCCAAGCCCAGCCATTCAATTGGGACAGACCTATCCCCTCTGGGAAGGAGCTGCCTTCCCAGTCTTTCTTCCTAGTAGAGACCGGGAGAGCCTCTGCTGGGGTGTCAGTGCTGATCCCAGCCCACAGGCACCACAGCACCCTGCATCCTCCTGTCCACCACTGGGGCAGTGGGTGACCAGGCCATCTCCACTCCCTCCAGGCTCACCCATGACATCAGCCTTGAGGAATTTGAGGATGAAGACCTCTCTGAGATCACTGATGAGTGTGGAATCAGCCTGCACTGCAAGGAGAGCCTGGCCACCCGGGTAAGTGTGATGGGGATGGGGAAAGAGATAGGGATGGGCAGAATGTGCCAGTAGGACCATCAGCCTATATGCAGGACCACCAGATCCCCAGATGAGTGATGCTTTCTTAAGGAGCCCACTGCCATGCCCCAATCCCCTCTGCTTGGCAGTGCCTTCTCCTTTCTTCAGCACAGTGCAGGTCCTTTCTGAACCAGCCAAACTCAAGGGACAAAAAAGGCATCTTAAAGCTGGTGCATTTTTGTTCCCACTGTGCTATAGGGGTTGGAGTTTGTTCCTCAGGGATGAGCCCAAGGATTTGGGTGCCAATGGGAGCATGCCCCCATTTGAGCAGGATGACCAGCGAGCATTTGGCACCTGACAAGCATTCTCAGGAATCAAGGACATTTTGCAAGGTGGCACCAAAGGTCCCACCTGGGCTGTTCCTCTTGTCCCTGGACCTGGGGATGCAGCTGGGCTGGCATGGTGAGAGCTGTCCTCTGCTCACCCGAGCTGTTCTCTCTGGCTTGCTAGCTAGCTTTAGCTAGAGCTGTTCACAGATCTTTACGAGGCTGAAAACCTGTAGGCTCCTGAAACAGGGATGAGGAAGGTAGCTCTGACAGCAGCAGGCAGCAGGTGGAATGAAGATGGGAGCTGGAAGCCTGTGCAGGTGCTCCAGCTGGGTCTCCCATCCATCTTAGAGCATGCTGTCAAGAACCTGATGGGGTTCACACCACTCTTTGAACTTCCCTAGAAGGCCATGGGGGCAGAAATGTGGAGATAAATTGATAATTACATTGGATTTGGAAACATGCAGGGTGTTAAACGAAAAGCCACAGCCTGAGCATTCTCACTACCACTCAAGGAATCACACACACACACACCATCTGAGACTTTTAACTGCTGGGAGCAGAGTCTCTTTGTAGCAGGCAGCTCCAGTAAGCTGACAGGTGCCCTTTTTGATCCCTCACTCAAATGCACACTCACTAGGGCTGACTCCTCCTCCTTCAGGCTTGACCCTAGGTTTCCTGTCGCAAAGCCCCAGGCTCAGATTTTATAAAAATAAATAGTTTAGTGGCACAGCACCAGGTCAGCTTAAGTTGGGTGCCTGTGGAAAGGGACCCTGAACAAAGAAACCCCATGGCAATTATATCCATACAACTCATGCACCCACCCCTCAGAGATTCTCCATGCACTTCTTGGTCCAGTGGTGATTTTTGGGCTGGGGTCTTCTAACATCTTACTGGGTTCTTTCTCTGTGTCTGTGCAGGCAGGCCATACACTGTTCTTATCTTGTGGAGTTACAGCTTCTGCTGACAGCTGGAGTCTCCTTGTCTTCTGGTTTGTACTTCTGGTGCACCTGCTCGCTGGCAGAGCATGGGGAAATAAAAAAGCCCTTGGCTTGGGATAAACACTATTCAGCAACAACCACAGCAGCATCAGTGTGTTATCAATGCTCCTCTCATAAGAAAGACAAAACACAGCACTGCACCAGCTACTAGGAAAATTACTAGGAGAATTAAGTCAATTCCAGCCAAAAACATCTCTAGGTGTAAACTCACACCTTGTGGCCCAAGGCTTCAGCAGATACAGCTAGTTATTCTAGGCAAGTAAAGCTGAGCAAACAACATAGTAGATCACACAGTATTCTAACTCATTCTACTAAAAACTCATTTCTTTAAGCTAAGAATTTATACCTCTCACCACAGAGTTTCTGCATTTTGTCAATGTGTTTCATGCTAAAGGATGCAAATGCTGGAGGAGCAGCCAAGTGTCTGTCCCTCAGAGGAAACACTTCCTCTGCAAAACTGATAAAGACCCAGTGAGGACAGGAAAGGCACAAGAATTTGTCGCAGATTTAAAATTAGAAAGTGAATTTGTGTCGTTTGGAATCCCTCACTGCAGGCAGGACAGTACAGGCAGACCTCATCCTTGGGAGGTGAGGGTGTCTTGCTGTGCTCCTTGGTCTAATTCGTGACCTTCCCAGCAAAAAAATTGTCTGTTCCCAGATATGGTGCTGCTGCTCAATATCTCTGCTCCAACTGCAGCCTCCTCCTGCTCTAGGATGTTGTGGCCAGACTTCCCTGGGACAGTCTGGGCTAATGGACTGTATGCTGAAGGGAAGAGGGATAGTGCTGCAGGGAAAACCAAGGGCAAACCCAGTGCTGGCCATCCATGAGGGCACAGCCACAGTGAGGGCCTGGCACTGGGAAGACCATCCTGCCTGCAATAGGTGAGGCAGACAGAGACTGTGCATGTGTTGCTGGATTCTTCCTGTTACCCATCTCAGATTCCCCACTGCTGATAGCACCACTGGACTCAGTGCAGGATCTTTTTTTTTTTCTCAACAGATTGACAGCCCTTGGCTGAAATTTGACAGGGAGGGGAAGGGGCAGGGGGGACTTGCAGTTCAAGTGCTGCAGCCCTTCCTTGAGAGGGAGGAAAAACAATCTCTTTTGCCCATTTGAAACAGTTTACTCATGAGTTTCTGCATCCCTGTGCTGCAATACAGAGACCTGACCCTCAGTAGAAGGTTTGCTCAGGCTCTGGGAGCAAGCCCCATGCCTTCCCTGGGGACAGCTCAGAGCTGCTTTACACAAATGTCTGGGTGCACTGAGAGTCTGCTGGAGTGGGATGTGAGGCTGCCGTAGGGGGATGAGTTATTCATAAACACAGCAAAGGAGGAAGCTTATCATGCTCAGAAAAAAAGCCTGCTAAAAATATGTCCAAATGGTTTATATGGGACACGGAGGATTGCCCGAGGAGCAGAACCAAAAGTGGTGACAACAATGGCTGTGAGAGGGGCTTTTCAGTCCCAGATGTTGAAGGCGAGAGCCAGGGAGCTTTCCAAGCTGATTGCCATCCAGAGGGAGCTCCGGGCGACAAGGCTGCAGGATGTGCCTGATGGAAGCAGTGAGGCCCGGAGGGAGCAGCGGGGCCGGGTCTGCGTGCGGCACGGGGGCGGCGAATCAGTAATGGCCAGCAGTCAGCATCAGCCTGCTAATTGCATCCTGTGGGGCTGGCGGGGGATGGCGAGCCAGGGACAGAGTCAGGGACATGGCCTCCCATCCATCAGAGCTGATGCCCTGCTCACAGTGAGCACTCGGTGCCACGGAGCAGCTGTGGTACGTGGGCTGAAGGGTTGGCCCTGGTCTCCCCTGCAGGGCCAGGCAGCTGGTGAAAGCCTGGCAATGGAGCAGGGTGAGGTAAAAGCAAGCTGCTGGCTCACTGGATCACACCAGGGCAGAGAGTGATGGGCAAGGGGCAAACAGGATCTGGGGAGCAGGGGCTGGAGTCATCCAGCTGCCCAGCAGTGAGTCTCTGGAGAGGTGGGCAGGCACAATAACCCAACAGCGAGCAGGAAAGCACTGACAAGGAGCAAGGGGACAAACCCTGCCTGAGGGCTGCGAAGGTGACTGCTGGATGGGGACAATCAGTGACTTTGATGAGGTGGGGGGTCTGAACAGAGCCGGTTGATGACAAAACCCTGTGGCAGGAACAGGCAGCTGGTGTGGAGGTCAACACCCAAACAGAGATGAGTTTGGGGTATTTTTTGGTCCCAGAAAAACAAAGATGACCTCATTATGGGCTATTTTAGCAGCTCTTCAGAAATAGTGGCTCAGACACACAGAAACTGCAAGGAGGCGTATAGACTGATGTTTGTGCAAGACAGAACTATCTACTGAAAAGGACCACACCATGGATGGGAGACCATGTACTAAGAATGAGGAGTAATACCACATATGGCAGAAAAGAACCTTAATTTCAGCAAGAAGTCCCCAGTGAATGCAAAGAGAAGTGAGATAGGCTGAGGAGAGGGCTCGGAGGAGGAACACAGGTGTCTTTGGGGCTGTTGAATGGCAGGGCAGTAGGCCAACTGGGAAAGAGCAGGGGCCACTGGGGCAAGGGACACAACCTCCACCTTGCCAATGGCAGCAGACAGGTGTCTTGAGAGGGATGGCTGCAACAAAAGCACCAGACTTGGGATTTGGCCTTGTTTTAGTAGCTTGGAAATCCAGGGTGACAAACTCTGGTTTCAGCAAACAGCCAGGCAAAGGTTAATAACAATTTAGTGCCTCATCTGTTTTCCAGGAACTGTGGAAAATGGTTAATGCAGGAATGAAAAAAAAAATTAAAAAGGAAATGCCTCTCTTGGAAATACCTAAGAGCATGAGAACAAGCGCCCAAAGGCAAAAGAGCTAATGCAGGGCTGTGCTGAGCCTTCATGGGTCTGCATATAAAGGTCTCAAACAGCCATGAAGATACAGATATGTGGAGGGAAAAAAGAGTTTTTTGAGCATAATAATAATGCTGGAAATGCCAGGGGCTTTCTCTTGATGTTCAGTGTGACTGATCCAAGTGTGCTGCTGCTGGCAGCTTCTCTGGAAGGCCAGCAGGGCCCACTGCAAAGAGGGAAGCCGCTGCCATGAGCCTGTGATCCGGGCACTGGTGGGAAACTGGATATATGGGCTGGGAGCAAAGGACAGGGCAGCAAGGTGACTGCTTACTTGTGCAGCTTCTCACAGGCTGTCCCATGGAGCTGCCTCTGTGATCCATGGCCAGCTGTGGCTGTGCCAGGCTGGGGGCAGAGAGGCTTCTCCTGGTGCTTTGAAGCCAGTTGGTGGTAGGAAGAGGGGGCACAGTTGTGCCTTCTGCTCAGCAAGTGCCCCTTGCTTCCCTGTTCTCACATAATGCTTTTCCCAGCTGAAGGTTTAGCCTCTCCTACTCTGACAGTGAAGGCTGCAAGAGTGGGGAGCAGGGAAGAGAATTTGATTACTCCAGCAATATCTTGCATATCACTCCACTCTTCTTGCAAGAGCCTTTCATTCCTAGGGAAGCAAGCAGCTTCCTCAGGTGGACAGCAGCCCCACACAGGGGATTCCCCAGCTTAGACCAGTGCTCCAGGGGTGATCCTAGTACCTCTCAATTGCAGCAGGGTTCATTGTGCTCCAGCCCCCTGGAACCATGGATCACAGCATTGGGACTGTCAGAGAGAGACCAGTTGCTAGACACTGGGACTTTTTGCCATTGAGATGGCACCATACAGGTAGGATCAGCAGGGGCACACCAGCATCACATCTGTCCCAGAGATAGGTCTGTAAGGAAGCACGAGTGTCCCTGTGACTGCACTGGGGATGGGGTGTGCACCTTGTGTTCATCCTGCTGCAAGATTCAGGTACTGCTCTCCCACACACCCTAATCTCTCCCACAGGGTGAAGGGACTTTGGGAAGTCACCTCAGCATTGCATCTCTGCTGAGACATGAACATTAAGCATGCTCCAGCTGACCTTAGGTGACATTAACTTGTTCATAGAGGGCTCCTGAGGCAGCCTGTTCTGGAGGGGCAGTGTCCTTGCAGTTCGAAAGGCATCCTGATATCTAGTCCCTGCCCTTGCTTTGCAGATCACTGCAGGTCTCACTCACACAGTAAGGTGATTGATTTCTGTGTGGTTTCAAAATCACTTTTTTGAGCTACAGGCCATAAATAATACCTGCAGTGGCTGTAGTTTCCTCCTAGCTTTTGAATCTGGAATGCTGCACCTCTGCTAGGGTGCCCTTTTCTTCAGAATGACACTGATGTGCTTTGCTGCATCCTTCTGGGACTTTTCTCTCTGTGAGTTTCCCGAGTGATTGCTACAGCTACAGGGTTATGGAAGCAGCATCATTAGCAGTCTAGGTTGAATGTCACCAGCTGACTCCAATACACCCACCTTGGCTAGGTATAATCTATTCAGTTGGCATTTCCCTCCAGTTCTTCTCCCGTGCCTCTGTTTCCTTGTTAAAATCCATGTGATTTGTCACAGACAGAAATGCAGAACTTGTAGCATGAAGGCTAATGCTCAGAACAAGGGGTTTAAATGTTAAAAGCCTCAAGAGGACAGGTATCAATGGCAGTGCTTCTCCAGTTGCTCACCCACTTGCAGGACTTCAGCAGGGACACTGGGGGCAAGTGACTCCCATGAGAGGGTTTGTACTGTGCCTGCAGCAGGCAGAGCCCTGTCTGTGCTGGCTTTTGTCTGACAGTTCAGGAGCTGGTAGCAACAAGAGCTCTTGGAGTGGCTGCCAGAGCTGCTGGGGCTGTTTCTTCTCTCATGACTCAAAGGGCATCCTCCATGCAGCTGGAGACATGGATAGTATTCAGCTGCAAAAACCCACCCTTCCCCGCCTCTGCCTGCTGACAAGCTTGCAGTCACCACCAACAGCTGATAACACAGGGAATTCAACTCGATGATGCCAAGTTGCTGCCTTTATTGCTGGCTGCTGCAACTTGTGCATGTGCAAGCTGCAGTTAATGCAAGGAGGGGGCCTTGGGAAGGAAACCACTGACCTTTAAACACACACGGGGGAACATTGTTGCCTCTTCACCCAGCAACACAGCCACAAGGAGTGTGGTAGCTCAGCACTTGGGCACAGCCAGTGTGGTGGGATGGGACACTTGCTCCTCACAGTCCCCACAGGCCACAGTGGCCACCCTGTTCCTAAAGGGTACAGGGAAAAGAGTGCTCCAGCAAGAGTACAGCCAACACCAGCAGGTGACTGGAGAGCCAGCACAGGCATCCCTCCCATATGGCCTCAGGTCCCGATACATGCAAATGCAAGGAGTGGGCAGAGAAGGCAGATGGGTAAGACAAGGGAGAAGGAACTGCTGGTCCAAGTGGGCATTACAGGGAAGGAGGAGCCTGACTCCCTTCAGAGGTGTGCAGTGAAAATTTCAACCCCATAGAGAGAAAAAGTTATAGTAGTAGTGCAGTACATGGTGCCAGTGCCCACTGTGGTTGTGAGTTCTCCATCTGTGAGGGTGTTCAGGTGTAACAGACAGGGTCCCAAGTGACCTGCTCCAGGCAGGGGGTGGACCAAGTCTGATCAAACTGATGGCATGCTTGTATGAGTCCCAGCTGCCAGGACAGGAACCAAGAAAGGACACAGTCTGTCTTGGAAGGAAGAATCCTAGGGCAGCTCAGTCTGGAAAGGACCTCGAAGGATCACCTGGCCAAACCTTGTGGGGGAAAGGGAGACTGGATGAGATGATCTGGCACACTCTCTAGTGGCATCTTGAAAATCTCCAGAGCTGAGGACTCTACCATTTCCCTGGGGAGGTTGTTCTGCAGAATGGTTGTTCTCACTGTAAAAAATGTCCTTGTTATGTCGAGATGAAACCTGGGTGTGCACGTTTGTGTGCTTCATAGTGAATGTGACGGCTGCATGTACCTACAGACAGACACCTGCCGGAGATAAGGTGCCGGGGGAGCCCCATCACTAAGAGAGGAAGGATGCCGCCCACACCTGCCTGGGAAGGAGNCGGGCGGGCGGCGCGGCCCGGGCGGCGGGCGGCGGGGAGGCCAGCCGGCTGCAGGCCGAGATGCTCCAGCTCGACCTCATCGACGCGGCGGGGGACACGCCGGCCGAGGAGCAGACGGCGCCCGAGCCGCTGCAGAAAGAGCCCCCGGCTGTGACCACCGAAGTCTACAGGCCGAAGCGACCAACAACCCTCAACCTCTTCCCGCAGGTGCCTCGCAGCCAGGTGAGNTCCCAAGTGACCTGCTCCAGGCAGGGGGTGGACCAAGTCTGATCAAACTGATGGCATGCTTGTATGAGTCCCAGCTGCCAGGACAGGAACCAAGAAAGGACACAGTCTGTCTTGGAAGGAAGAATCCTAGGGCAGCTCAGTCTGGAAAGGACCTCGAAGGATCACCTGGCCAAACCTTGTGGGGGAAAGGGAGACTGGATGAGATGATCTGGCACACTCTCTAGTGGCATCTTGAAAATCTCCAGAGCTGAGGACTCTACCATTTCCCTGGGGAGGTTGTTCTGCAGAATGGTTGTTCTCACTGTAAAAAATGTCCTTGTTATGTCGAGATGAAACCTGGGTGTGCACGTTTGTGTGCTTCATAGTGAATGTGACGGCTGCATGTACCTACAGACAGACACCTGCCGGAGATAAGGTGCCGGGGGAGCCCCATCACTAAGAGAGGAAGGATGCCGCCCACACCTGCCTGGGAAGGAGGGGAGGGGGCGCGGGGCTCCCCGGCTGCGGGAATAACATCGCTGCCCCTTTAAAAGGCAGCGGCCGCGGGTGCCGATGCGGCGGCGGTGGCCCCCCTGCCCGGCCCCGGCG
>VWYE01006663.1:0-18679 GCA_013398995.1 Alaudala cheleensis | reverse complement strand
TGCTCCCGCCGTCCGCCTGGGGCTTTTGTCTCGGGCGGATGGAGGGAGGGAGGGGGAAGGAAGAGAAGGGAATGGTGGGGCTCGGCTGGAGGGGTGGCGGGGCTCGGCTCCGCTGCCCGCGATGCTCGGCGGGACAGCCGCCCCCGCCATCCGGAGGTCCCTTCTCACCGCCGCTCGCGTTTCCCTGCCGGGTGCAGCGCAGGCCGAGCCGGAGGGAGCGATCTGCGGGCCCGGGGCTCCCCGGTTGCCGGGGACCTGAGCACGCCCGGGCCGCCCCTGAGCGCCGCCGAGCATCCCAGCACTGCGCTCGGCGGCGGTTCTTTGAGGGGGCTGAGGCGCCGGGTGGGTCCTTCTTTCATCTCTGCTGCCCAGGTGGAGAGGGAACACGCCAGGAATCGTGTCCGGACTGAGATGTGCCCCAGCAGGGTCCGGGTGGCCTGGCAGAGAGCCGTGCGGCAGGGGTAGGGTGGGAGCTGCGAAGGGCTCCCGTGGGATGGGGAGCAAACGAGACATGGATACCGAACGCGTGAATGAGCCATCGCGGGACGGGGCACCACGCCACGGACTGGCGAGCCCAGGGCCGGCACCAACAACTGGCTGGGCTCCAGCTGCCCCGGGTTGCGGCAGCATCAGCCCTAGGGCAGGTTGGTGGCACCAGGTGCCCCATACCTGGCAGCGGGGACCTAGTGGCCTTAGCTCCTGAGCGGCAGTGCCTGGCAAGAGAAGCATTAATGTCAGAACCCGGTACAAAATCTGAGAGACAGGAAAGCAACGCCCAAAATGGTGGCCAGGAGGACAAGGGGGTACTGTTGTCTTGCTCACGCTCAGATTTTGTGAAGATTTTGGACGGTTTTAGCCAAGACTGCCTGCCCCACATAGCCATGGTGTTACTGTCACGCCTGGGGTGGATGATGTTTTGGTGCCTTGCATGCTGACCCCCCCCAGGCAGCGGCTGGAGTCCCTTTACTCTGTCGCTTCTGCAAACTTTACAAACCCACGCGAAGTGCGCGACGTGCAGGGCTATTTTTGCCACCCTCCTCCATTCAGCTCTGCCTTCTGCCAAGTAGGAGGATTTTCGTCGCGGTGACGTTCAGCCGAGGAGCATGAAGTGAGAGGCAGGTGTCCCTGTGGGTGACAGATGGGGAGTAGTCGGAGCTGGGTGTCACCAGCCCAGCACCGGCAGCTGATGCCAGCTCTCTGCCTGAGGCCATGGGTGGGAGGAGGAGGAGGAAGGCACAGAGCCAAGGATAGGCGCCCGCAGGCAGCTGGCACCAGGGACAAAGGCAGCAGGGCTGGGGAGGCGGGGGGGAGCTCCACTGAGCATAATGGACAAGGGGACAGCAGCAGCCTTGTCCCCTGTCCAGGGACCCCGAGGAGCAAGTGGTATGTGGCAGCCACATCCAGCTGGGGGAGGTGGGGAACAGCAGGGCCCTCTCCCAGACACTCGGTCCCAGCCAGTGTCCAGGGGTGGGAGCAGGCATCTGGAGAGGGGTGGGGGGAGTTACAGAGATGGCAGGCTGGGGAGGGGAAGGTAATGGTTCTCTTGCAAGGAGATGGTGGAGGCTGTGGAGCTCACTGGGAAGTGTGGGCACAGCTGAGCTGAGGACATGGGGAATGGGAGAGGTGTCTTTGCTGCATCGGGCAATGGGAGCCTGTAGCCAGCAGGGATGGTGGCACAGGACTGCGGCATGGCTGGCCAGGTAGGATAATGCTGTTAGTAGGATCTAGTGAGAGGCTGGTTGTAAGGTGCTTGGGGTTTCTACGGATGCCTAACTCTAACCAGAGGCACTTTCTCCCTGTATACGTGGTGCCCTGAGGAGAGGACAGGGTGCAGGGCATCAGCCTGAAATCTGTCTCCACTTGTGTGAGACACTGCATCCCCTTGACCTGCCGAGCTCCCTTCTCCTACAAGTAGTCAGAAGAGGGACCATGCCATGCATCCTCTCTTGAATGCCCAGTTGGGACACCAGGCACTCTGCCAGACAGGGTGTTCACAAAGCAAGGCATCATCCCACCCTCTGCTCTTGTGGGGCCAGGATCCAGCCTGGTGATGTCTCAGTTTTTGCTGGGCACTCTATGATCATCATCCCAGGCAGGTGGCCTGGAAATGGGGAGAGCAACATCCCCAGCTTCCCAGAGGGCAAGAAACAGCTGTTGTGACTGGCTAGGTTCATCCTCTAAGACTTTGTGAATGCCTCTCCACCCTGGTGGAGCATTACAGACCCCTGAGTGCTGTGGCCCTGTGGGGATGGGTGGGCTCACTGGGCTGTGCCTGCTGCATTGCTGCCTCCTGTCCCAGTCCAGGCAGCCAGGCTGGCTTGTGTGTGCTGGTCCCATGGCACTCTGCACGCAGAGGCCATCACTGTGACAGCTTGCCTGGCCCACATCCCGGCCCATCGTGTCCCTGGGAAAGGCTAGCAGGGACGTGCTGTTATTTGCCTTGGCACAGGAGGGACTCATGGAAGCCATGGTGGGAGGTTGCCAAAGCTCTGTGAAGGGGTCTCTCCCTCCCTGCATGGAGACAGGGATCTGGCAGGCATGGTTCAGCAGTGTGTGACATGATGGAATTTTGGGGCAAAGGCTTCCTTCATGCCCGTGGGCAAGCAAAGCAAGGACAGGGCAGTTCCTGTGCTGCTGGGAACAGCTGTGGGTTGGTGATAAGACCGTGAGAAAATCCGGGGAGTCCCAGCAGGGCTTTGGTACTGAAGCAAAAACTAACAGTGGAAAATGCCACTGCTGCAGCTGGGACAGAAACACTCAGTGAACTGTAGGAGGGGCTGGGAGAGTGCAGCCAGAGAGAACTTGGGAATGGAGGAATGGATGAGGGCTGGCACTGCACCAGGCAGGATGTCACACCTTGCAGAGGTGGGCAGGGAGGACTTGTCCCCCATCTGCAGGAGGGTCCTCATTAGAGGGGACTTGGTGCACTTTGGTCCCTGGTCTTGCAGCGAGGCTGAGCACGTGTTCCCTTGAGCACATGCATGGCCAGCCACCCAGGGCTGGGCAGGCAGGGCACAGCACCCACTGAAACTTGCCCAAGCATGGATAGCCTGATCCTGCCTCTCCTCTCCAGCAGCTCAGGATTGACATCTGTTACTGAAGTGTATACTGTGCATGTATAGATTTGTATACATGCACACTGTGTATGCCCCTGAATAGACCCAATACGGATGTCTCCAGGGGTAGGCATTAGTCCATCCAGTAGCTGGCTTCCAGCTGAGCAGCAGCACAACACCTGGTCCTTGGGATTTCCCCCATTTCATTAAGCTTGGTGGTTTGAAGGTAGGCAGGGCCAGCAGGATGGGAGCAAAGCATGCAGGCAGGCTCAGGTCTTGAATTTGTTGTCTTGGGACTATCCAGCTATGGGCTTCTGGAGCCACATTTCCCGTGGTGGATGAATGCAGCCCAGCTGGCTCCTTGCCCACCCTGCTTCTGCCATCATCCCAGCTCTTGCAGCAGCAGCATGGTGAGATGTGGGCCTGGTGGGGGGGTCTCCCTGAGCATCACGTGCCCCAGGATGCCCAGCTGAGTGAGGTGCTGTGGACCCAGGGAGGAATGGGTGCTGCTGTGCCACATGCTGTTTACTGTTTGGGCTATAAGGCAGCTTTGTTCTTCTCCTCAGGACACTCTGAATAACAACTCCCAGGGGAAAAAGCACAGTTGGCAGGAGCGGGTGTCCCGGTCGTCATCCCCTCTGAAAACGGGTGAGTTCTCAGCCTTTTGGCCGGGGTCAGCTCCTTGCACCCTTTCATGGTGCTCAGGAGCATGAGGCAAGTGGTGCTGGAGCAGGAGGTGGGGGGAGAACGTACTACATGGATGCAAGGGTGCATGTCCATCTTGCTCTCTACAATTACCTGAGAGGAGATTGTTAGTGAGCTGGAACTTGCTCTATTCTCCCGAATAGCAAACAGTAGGACAAGAGGAAATAGCCTCAGGTTGCACCAAGGAAGGTCTAGATTGGATATTAGAAAAAATTTCTTAATTGAAAGGTTGATCAAGCATTGAAACAGGGAAGTGCTGGAATCACCATCCCTGGGCGTGTTCAAAATTGTGTAGATGTGGTGCTTAGAGACATGGTTTAGTGGTGGACTTGACAGTGTTAATGGTGGGACTTGAAAATCTTAGAGGTCTTTACCAACTTAACTGATTCTATGATTCTGTGAGTCTGGGTGGCATTCCTGGACACCTTCCCTATAAGGGAGCATCCCCCTCTGTGTGGCTGTCTACACTGCTCTCCTCTCCCTGCAGGTGAGCAGACCCCTCCCCATGACCACGTTTGCCTGAGTGATGAGGTCAATCACCAAAACAGCACAACCTCCACCAAAGACCGGGGCACATCCACGGAGAGCCCGTGCCGGCGCACAGCAGCCACGCAGATGGCCCCAGCCTGCGTTGCCTCGTCCCGGCCGCCCGAGAAGCACCAGGCCACCAGCCGGGCCCCACCACACGGTGCCAGCGTCGTGGTGGTAACCAGGGGCCCCGAGGCCCACCGGGACCGCATCCGTTACCAGACGGATGTGAGGCTGGAGGCCACGGAGGAGATCTACCTGACGCCCGTGCAGAAGAACTCAGACCCCCTGGAGGCTGACAAGCCGTTCCTGTCTCAGTCCAGTGAAAACCGCATGTCCATCAGCTCTGACATTGACACCTCTGGCTATTCAGCCCTGGCAGGGAAAACCAACCCCTCCATCAGCGAGGAGGATGAGGTGCTGGACTACATGTCCTCCCCTGACAAGACAAACCTGCCCAGGGCCACCTGTGGTGGTGGCAATGGTGGCTCCCGGCCAGGGCACAACCTGCAGAGAGCCTCCGTGAGTTCGGACACCAGTGCCCTCTCCTATGACTCTGTCAAATACACACTGGTGGTGGATGAGAACGTGCAGCTGGAGCTGGTCAGCCTCAAGCAGTGCTACTCAGGCTACAGTGATGAAAGCGACTCAGCCACAGTCTATGACAATTGCATCTCTTCACCCTACGAGTCGGCCATTGGCGAGGAGTACGAGGAGGATGCACTGAAGCGTGACTCAGTCTGCCTCTCCGAGGACTCCACCCCTGAGGCAGACATCCACTTCTCCAAGAAGTTTCTCAATGTCTTCATGAGTGGTCGGGCACGCTCCTCCAGTGAGTGCTGGGCACTGGGGGGAGGTGGTCTGGTGGCTGCCTGCCTGGGCAGCCCTCCCCGTCTCTGGTACACAGTCAGGAGACAGACCAGCAGAAATGAGCCCCAGCTTGTGGCTTTGTCCCTGGTGGTCCAGGAGGCATGGTGGGGCTTGGGAAAACCTCTGAGTGTCAGGTGGGGGTGGCAGTAGGTCTTTGAGGTTGCTCATTTGGCTTGGCCAAGGTATGGCCATGCTGAGGGGGAGGCTGAGTAAGGTCACAGGGGGCCATCATATTCCTGGCATGCCACACTCCTCTCCAAGCCCAGAAGAGCACTGGTGGCATGTTCCAGCAGTCAGGGTTTCCCACAGTGTGGCTGGTCCCATGCAGGTGCCACAGCTGTTTATGTTGGAGGTCTTGTTCCCAGTGGAGACTGATGGGCACCAGCGCAGCAGCTCTAGCCATGCCTCTCCCTCCTGTGGTGTCTCATGGCTTTGTCTTGGATGAGCCATCCTCCAGGAGCCGCATCAGACAGCCTGGCTCATGTCGTCCTCTTGGCTGTGATGCTGATCCCTCAATGCTGACATGTCCTCCTCTGCCTTTGTCCTCAGGTGCCGAGTCCTTTGGGTTGTTCTCCTGCATGATCAACGGGGAGGAGCAGGAGCAGACTCACCGTGCTGTCTTTAGGTGAGCTTGCAGGCACAGGCAGTGTCCCCAGCCTCCATCAGGGCAAAGCTGGTGCTGCACTGCCACCAAGGTGGGACTAGCACAAGCCCTAGTGTTTCCAGTGGGGGAAGCCCTGGGGAACAAACCAGTGCCTGTAGCTCATGCCCTGCCCGGGAGCAACATTTGCCTGGGCTGCTTCATGGGCAACACCTGCAAGGACCATCAGGGCCTCTGAAGAGCAGCCTGGGTGGTGCAGTAGGGGGTACCCCTGTATTAGGTGCCAGGATGCTGCTGCCTGTTGAGCCCAAACCTCCTCCAGCACTTTATTTAGCATTTCAGATCCCCATGGCTACCAGACCACTGCCTGGGTTGGTGGTGGGTGCCCCAGCAGTGTGCCAGTGAGAAGGCCACTAGCACTGCTAGCTAGCCAGTGCCTCTCTGCCCAGGTTTGTGCCTCGCCACGCGGATGAGCTGGAGCTGGAGGTGGATGATCCTTTGCTGGTGGAGGTGCAGGCAGAAGATTATTGGTATGAGGCCTACAACATGCGCACAGGAGATCGGGGCATCTTTCCTGCCTATTATGCTATTGAGGTCACCAAGGACCCAGACCATGTAACAGGTACTAAGCCTCTGTGTGCAGCCTGCTGATGTCCCCAGCTTGTACCACATCCTCCCTGCTGAGCAGTCTGGTGCTGAGCAGGGGGCTGGGGGGAGGACCAAACTGGGCATCCAGCAGGGAGCAATGAGCAGGTTCTGCTGTGATGCTGGGAGTAGGTACCTGGTGCTGAGGGAAGCTTTTCCTGGGCAGGGGAAAACACAGGAGTTGGAAGATGGAGAGGGGAGGTGGAGCTCAGCCCATGTACCTGGTCACCAGAGATGATCCCTGCCATGTGCTCTCTTTTCCAGCTCTGGCCAAGAGTAGTGACTGGGTGGACCAGTTTCGGGTGAAGTTCCTTGGCTCTGTGCAGGTTCCCTACCACAAGGGCAATGATGTGCTCTGTGCGGCCATGCAGAAGGTAGTGTCCCACTCCATCCCGGGGAGCAGGAGTGCCTGCTCCTTCTGGCAGCAGGGCAGAGCCTCAGTGGGGAATCATCATCACTGCTCACGAGTCCCTTTGTCTCTCTCTCTCTCTGCAGATTGCCACCACGCGCCGCCTCACTGTGCACTTTAACCCACCCTCCAGCTGCGTGCTGGAGATCAGCGTGCGCGGGGTCAAGATTGCTGTGAAAGATGACGACTCCAAGGAGCACAGCAAGGTAGTGCCCTGCTCCCTGCTTGTCTCAGCCCTTCCCTGATTGCTGCCCTGAACTGGCTTGTGCCCTCTGTGCTACAGGCAGTGATTGCATATGAAAATTAAGAGTGTTCACCCGACGTCTGAGGGTGTGAGAAACACCATCATCAGCATTTTAGGCCTACCATCGAGGTCCCCCCATGCCTCACAAGGCCCCAGCTCAGGGCAGTGCTGCCAGCTGATGCTCTCACAGCTGCCAGGCACATCACTGTGCTGGGATGCTGTGAGCTGAGCCCTTACCCGGTAATCTGTCAGCTGCTTCTAAACCTTTCTGCTACTATTTTGAGTGGTGTCCTCCAGATCTGCCCTGTAATCTCTTTATCTGGCAAGGGCAGGCTGCTGATTAGCATTCCGCATAAGTAGCCTAGTAAAGCACACTGGGATGCTGAGCAGAGGAAAGTGAGGGCTTTGCAGCAAGCTGTTGGGAAACCTCCCTTCCAGCTGAGGGATAGGAGTAGCTCATGGCTCTGAGTGCTGTGACAGAGCTAGGCTGAGGTTTTTACAAATTTTGCCTGTATCTATAGGATGCCATTAACTTAGTTGCTCTTTAGACTTTTATAAATTAGTTTTCATGTCTGGCTGGGACCCTTTGACACCCAGGCTTCAATTGACTTGTTTAGTTCTAAGTTATCCATTCATCTTCTATGTACTGGTGTTTCTGAGAGCCTTTTTAGTGAAGAAAGAGAGCTGTGACTACTGGTGAACAGCAGCACTGACTCTAGCTTGAGCACAGTCTGACTCAAGGCCTCCAGGGAAATCCTGCAGGAGCTACTGGCGGTAAAGGCAGCTGGGGTGAGAGCCAGCCAGGCTGCCTGGAAAAGCTCCCTTTGTTCAGGTGCTTGGAGCAATCCTGAGACTGCTGCTGATAGCAGCCCAGGATTAGGCCCCAATTAATTTCACTCCTCAGTCTCCAAGTGCACATTTTCAGTGGCCAGAGACCAGCTGCACTGCTGGGAGTGGGGAGAAAAGCTCTGACAGTTCCCCTCTCTCTCTCCTCCAGGTAAACAAGTGTAGCCATTTTTTCCAGCTGAAGAACATTTCCTTTTGTGGGTACCATCCAAAGAACAACAAGTGAGTAGCAAGGAAGCGTAGTGCAGCTCTCAACACCAGTAGCTCAGCAACAAGGCTTTGCTGCCTTCCTGCTCTCTGGGGGGAGCAATGACTGGGGCTAGGAAGGAAAGAAGAGACTTCCCAGAGGCCCGATTGGGGGGCTTCCCTTCCCCTGTGAGCCCAGTGCTGCAGCTCTGGACATGGGCTGTGGCATGACCCCGGGGTGGCCACCAGGATTTATCAGGGGAGTTTCAGGTCCCAAATCCCTATGCTTAAGTGTGGATACAGCTCAGAGATGCTGGGGTACCTGTGCTTGCTGTCTGCTGGTCCAATCACATCCATTTTCTTTGCCTTTAGATATTTTGGGTTCATCACCAAGCACCCTGCTGACCACAGATTTGCCTGTCATGTCTTTGTCTCGGAGGAATCCACGAAGCCACTGGCAGAGTCTGTAGGGTGAGTCCTGGCTGGGCAGGGAAGGCTGGCTCATAGAGGGCAGGGGGAACAAGACAGGCAGGCTGAATCATGCCATCTCTCCCTACATGTGGGGCTTGGACCTGGCCCCAGGCTGGCACCTCTTCCTCAAGTGACACTCTTGGCATGAGAGCCAGGGCTGACTGGGCTATGGACATATTCCTGACAGTACTGGAATAAGTCCCAGTGCAAGGCTTTACAGGCAGATGGCTGAAAGTCATACACTGTGCAGGGAATCAGAGCAAGGATGGAGACCCTGTGGCTCTGATGGCAGCTAATGCAGAAGAGGTCAGGGGCTGGGGATCAAACAGGCCACTGGCTAGGGAGTGAGGGTCAGTATGGAAACGAGGATCTATAATTGCCTTGTGGGGAGGCTGCTGCTAAGCTTTGCCTGGTGCTGTGTTGCAGGAGGGCTTTCCAGCAATTCTACAAGGA
This sequence comes from Alaudala cheleensis, assembly GCA_013398995.1. Lineage (NCBI taxonomy): Eukaryota > Metazoa > Chordata > Aves > Passeriformes > Alaudidae > Alaudala > Alaudala cheleensis. The sequence goes on along the minus strand of VWYE01006663.1, from coordinate 9,665 downwards.
GTATGTGGAGTACACGTGCCCCACAGAGGACATCTATCTGGAGTAGGGGCTGGCACAGGCACCTCCTGCAGAGCCAGGGCTGCAGTCTCGCCCCTTCCCCGTGTCGTGCATGGACAAGAGCTGCTTTGAGGCTGGAGGAGGAGCGGGCCTGGGGCAGGGCTCCCTGGGGCACGGAGCGCCGCCTCTTTTCATGACTCCCCTTCCTTGGGCTGGGGGGACGGGAGGGGGGAGGGCTGGACAAATTGTGTTTATTGTACAAAATACTCTTAGTTTATTCTATTGGAGAAGCACCCGCTGGGTGCCCTGCTTGTGAGCAGTTGGTGGGGGCAGTAGTGTGCTCGTGCCCTTTCCAGCTGCAGGCTGGGGTGACAGCATCTCCTCCTTGTGACCGTGGCACAGCTTCCCGTCACATCCATCTGGGGTGACTTTTAATTGCGGTGGCAGAGTCAGTCTCTTGCAGAATGACACAGTAGCTACAAAAAACAAGACCCACATGCTGGCTCCTGCCTGGGAGATGGGATCACTTCCCTGCCAGGCCCTGGGGAGATGGCTGCTGGGCAGGGGTGGCAGAGGAAGCCCCAGTATCTCCTCTGCCAGAGCCAGGATTAAATGAGACAGTTTTCCCCTGCCTCTGTCCCCATCCCCACCCATTCCATCTTGTATCCATGCCCTGGGGAGGGAGAAAAATTCCCCTCATACCTCCCTGCAGTAACTATACCTTTGGGAGGGAAGCCTTTCTCTGCCCCTTTCCCCTCTCCCCCAAACTGCAGGTGGCAGAGGCAGGGCAGGGGCACCCCAGCTCAGTGGGGCTCAGCCCCTGCACAAAGCTGGGTATCTGCCTGAAATGGAGCAGGGAAGGGCTAAAGGCTGCAGGGAGCTGTGCAAAGCACCAGGGAGGTAGAAGAACTCTCCCAGTCCTGGTCCCTGCAGCCAGTGATCTCTGTGCTTCAGCTGGATCTGCTGTGATGGCAACAACTATTAAATATGATGGTTCATGGAGCAGAGCTACTGTGCTGTTTGTTTCCCACTACAAGGGGTTTGGGCCCTGGCTCCTCCTTTCCTTTGGGACCCCAAGAGGAGCTGGAGCTTCTCAGTATTGGTCCAAAAGCCCTGGCTGCAGTCCTGGGAGGCCAGAGATCATATGGTGATCCGGAGGGACTTGTGGCAGGTGTTGCTGCAGCCCTCACCTGCCGGGCTGTGGTGGGCACGGGGGCACGCAGGCTCACAGGCGCCCATCGTCGTAGTACTCCCGCAGGTCCAGGCCGTCGCGCTTGCTTTTGCCAGCCCTGCGCAGCCCCGCCGGCCGCACCGGGGCCACACGCGTTCTGAAGCTGGGCTGCTTGGGCTTGATGCCGTAATCTGCGGGTGCAGAAGGGGCTGGGCTCAGCTCTGGGACAGCCACCCACCTGGAGGGGTGAGCGTGCAGGGAAAGGGGGTTCAGAGGGGCAAGGAGAGCACTGTACCATCCACCAGGCCAAAGTGCTTCTCTGGAAGCTCCAGGGGAGCAGAGAAATCCTCAGGAACTGAATAGCTGTCCCTACGGAGGAAAACATGGGCCAGGAGTGAGCCATGGTCCTACAGCACTTACCCAGGCTGGTAACAAGAGCTCCGATGAGCTGCACCTTCCACCCAGTCTGGGCAGCTCTTGAGGCCTGGTGCCGCAAGGCCCAGCCCGTGTCAGGGGCCCTGCAGATACTGGGGCAGGGAGGAGGAGGAGGGAAGTGCCCTCACCTCTGGTGCACAGGCTGTGGGAGCACAGCCCCCAGCAGCAGGGCAAGGAGCAGCAGGCAGCACAGCATGGTGCACACTGACCGGTTCCACTTGTTCGGCAGCAAGGTCACAGAGGAGGCACCCTGGTTGCCCAGGACACCTGCTGGGTGGGGCCGGGAACACGGCCCCTCCCAGGTGCTGCTGCTGTCCCTTCCTACCTTGTCACCTTCAGGTCCTGGGCTGCCTCTGCCTGGGGCCTGTCAGCTACTGAGCCTTCATTGTGTTGGTGCATGTCCCTCTGTACTGTCAGAGCTCCAGGGCTGTCCCTGTCCCACATCACCTGTTTGTGCCTTCCTCTCAAACTCTCCAAAAGCAGACCCTTGCATCTCATCTCCATACCACTTTGAGTTTGTGCCTTCCTCTCAAACTCTCCAAAAGCAGACCCTTGCATCTCATCTCCATACCACTTTGTCCCAGGAGCCAACACTTCAGCATCCTCCTCTGCTGAAAGACTGAGCAAAGGGAGCATAGTTCCTGGGTCATGGCTTTTCTGTGCTGCAGGGCCTTGCCAGCTGAGGTGGCAACACACACCCCTCCCTGGCAAAGTTCTGTGGTCCCCAGCTGTGGTGGCCCATGTGTGTGTGGGACTACATTTCCACTGCTGGGTGCTGAGGCAAGAAAGCTGTGACCCTTGCAGCCCGAGAATCCTTCGGGGATGGTTCAGGTAGGAATGTTCCTGATACCCACTTGGGGCACACTCACTACCCAGACAGCTGCTTGTGGGGCAGCCCAGTGCCACCAGCTGATTAACCCTTTGTCCTGGCCAAGGGAGCCTCCACATAAGCTCACTGTGCAGACTGGTCCCTTAACTGTGCCCTGTTAGAAGAGACAGGGCCCTTTATTAAACATGGCACAGCAGATTTCCTGAATTAACCCCTTCTCCTCTGCCCTTGGCCAAGCCCCCAAGCACTGGCTGGCAGCCTTTTTGTAAACCCTTTTAACACACACTAGGTGCCAGGAAAGCAGCCTGCACACTGCAGCTCTGTGTACCCCCAGAGGAACCCCAGTACTCTGGGGACTGAGGTAGGCACTGGGAATTACAGAGGCCATAGGGGACAGAGTATTCCAGGGTATACAACTGCAAAAGCTGCTCTTCCTGACAAAGACAGACCTGCTGGCAACCAGGTACAAGGGATCCCATGCAAAGAAGCAGAGGCTCTTCAGCTCACTTCTCTCCATTCAGTCAGTTTATTTGACAGACAGATCTGCTCCAAGCAGATGGGCCAGGCATGGCCAACACAAGCAGGCTGTGGGTCAACCCCCTTTGCTTGACGTGTGAGACAGTGCTCTCCAAAAATCACTGCGCTGCCTGGCTTTGCTATAGCGCAGCTGTACAAAAGAAGAAAAACCAAGTGCTTCAAAAAAGAGGTTGCCCCATCACCATCACTGCAGCCACAGAATGGTCCAGAGAAATAGATGGCCAGGGTCTCCCCATATATTTAGCATCCATCATTCATGCCTAGATCTGTTAAAATCACATACAACCCCCTTCCCGCTCTGCCGAACAGGAGCTTCTCATTTATGATTTAACTGAAAATTAGACATTATCAACATCCCTCCCCAAGACTGCTTGCCCTCCTTAGGAATGTCAAGCCATGATTTTAGCAGAGAGTAATCATCTTCTTATCACCCCCAGTTATAGAAATAGATTTTCTGCCAAGCAGGCAAGTAATCCATCAGTGGCCCTGAAAAAAGAGAACAGAGGGATCACACATGTAGAAAGGCAATGATTTAAAACTGTGTGTCTATGGCTATGTCCCCCACTTCTCATTATGATCCAAACAACCCCAAATCTCCACTTAACCAACTCAGATGAACCCAAGAATAGAACAGTTACTTTTGCTAAGATGTAAGGCAGCACTGCAGTGTGGTGCCAGAAATCAGAGCAGGACCAAGAGGGCTGTGAAACATGGTCAGCATGGCCATGGTGTGGGACACAAACCATTCCCTCAGAGCTGACACATTCAAACTCCAGTGGGAAAGGGGGTCTACAAGGTGCAAGGGGAAAACCCACATTAAAAGAGTCAGGAGAACACTGTTGGGACAGGGAAGAGGGAAGATAACTCAGCAATAGTGAGCAGGTGCAAACACAGAACCATCTGCTGTAGAGCAAAAATGCTTACATTGCACAGAGTTTAATGCAGGCTCCAAAGCCTCTCTGAAATCACTAACTGGAGGAAGTGGCTCCTGAGCTAGACAGCTTTGTGACCTCCTCAAAGAAAGGGCAATCCCATGATGCCAGCCTGATGTAATGTCACATCACTGCCATGAATCCACAAAAGGATTAACATTGGGGAAAAGTGGGGAGAAATGAAATGCTGGCCTACAATAAAGGGATCCTCTGGTGAAGAACTAGAACACATACCTGGTTTGGCCCTTTGATTTACAGTCAGTTTCTGCCTGGTTCAATACTTCCAGGCACCCATTTACCCCTCACGTCCACACTGCAGACTATGGATCAAGGAAAAGAGTTCGGAACAGGGCTGCTAAGTTGGGGACCTGGTGTACCAGCTGAGGTACAGAAAGGAAGCCCAGGAGAACAAGCCTAGATGGCAGACACTCAACTCTGCAGCCTCAGGGCTCACAGAGGTTTACTACTGTCATCAAACCAGGAAGCAATGAGTATTTTCCTTCAGCATTTAACACAGGGTGCTCTAGTGCTAACCTCTCTAGGGACTTCCCAATTCCTTCCCCGGACTGAAAACTAATTAACAAATGTTCCCAACAGCCTTTATTTTTCTTCAGCAGACAGAAATGGGGATATAATTGTGGGACCCACTTACGTGTGATGAAGCCAACTCCAGGCACATAATCAGCCAACAAGCGCAGAAGGAGGAGGATCCTGCCCCTAGAAAGAGAGAGAATATGGACAAATCCAGCTGGACACCTCCTGCCCCAGCTGTTGAACACACAAACAGCAATGGCAGCTGTTACACAAGGGTTCAGATTAACCTGGCCAGAGGCACCCACACATCTTCAGATCTACTCACCCAGTCCTCTGACACCATTTCAGTTTAAAGGGAAATTTTCAGCAAAAGCCCAGCAAGGGCCCCTTACTCTGAGTATCGGTCATAGAAAGGAGATCTCAGCAGGTAGTAGAGCAGTAGGATGGTTCGCCGCCGCAGCTCTGCCCGCTCTCGCCTGTTCAGGTCTTTCAGATCACTCAGCAAACTCAGACTGGAAGGTGGAGGGCAGAGAGCTAAGTCACAGCAAAAGCAGCCAGCAGGGAAAAGAAAGTGGGTTTCTAAAGCCCATGCAGAGCAGCCTGCACCAGCTCAGAACAGAGAGCACTGTAAGTGTTGTAGAAGATGTGTCAATCTCCAAGCTAAAGACCAGCCCCAGTGCTCATTTCTCTTAGTAGGGCCTGCCCAGGACTGGGGAATGGGGAAGTGTGATGCCCAGCCACCACCAAACCAAGCACCAAGAAAAACTCTTCATCAGACTGACCTCGAGATGTCTAGGACTGCCGACAGGAGCCAGGGCTTCCACGATCTCTGGCCCCATACTCCTAAACTCAATACTAGGAACACACAGTCAAGGAATGAAAAGATGAGAGATTCCTACTAAGAGGCATGCAGAGAAGTGATCCTCTGCATACCCACAAAGTTCTGCCAAGTGCAGGCAAATACACCCTAAGGCAGGGTGGGGGGCCCAGGGAAAAGGGTTGCAGGACTTGCACTGACAGCTCCAGTGGCTGAGTGTGAGAAAGGGAAGAGTCCCGAGTCCCGTGCCCAAGCAGAGCCGCGCAGGGAGTGGAGCTGGCGAGGCACTGCCCTGCACCGGGGCCAAGCCCGCAGCACCCTCTGCTGGCACGGCGCGCGGTGGGAGCCCTCACGGAGAAGGGCAGGATACGGTGGAGCAGGGGGCGGGTAATGTAGATGGATTCTGCGATCGTTTCTTGGAGACCCAGAGGAGTGGGAGGCTGGTTCATCTCCTCCGCTCTTCTGCTCTGCGACTCTTCCCTCTGCTGGGGGGACCCCCAGTGCCGCGACTGCAGGGAAGGCGCTGGAACAAGCAGGTCTGGTTACCAACACAAATAAAAGCTTTGCCCCAGCTGGAAACTAGGTATCACACGACTGCTAGTTCATTCCACCCAGAACCCTTCAACCCCCTGCCTGGTTGGATGAGGAGAAGAATCAGAAAAAGGTAAAACTCCTGCATTAACACAGAACAGTTTAATAATTGAAATAAGGTAAAAATAGTAACAATATTAACAGTAACGAAAAGGAAGATAACAAAACCCAAGAAACACAAGTGATGTACAACCACTCACCATCCCCACACTGATGCCCATCCCATTCCCAAACAGCAATTGGCTCCTCCCAGCTAACTCCCCCAGCTGATACAGTGGGCATGACGTTCTATGGATGGAAGACCCCTTTGGCCAGTTCAGGTCACCCATCCTGACTATGCTCCCTCCCAGCTCTTTGTGCCTCTCCTCACTAGCACAACCCAGGAAACTGAAAAGTCCTTGATTCAGAGTAACCTCTACTTCTGAACAACCTACAATATCAGTTACAATAATGTTACCAACATTATTCTCATACTAAACCCAAAACTCAGCACTGTACCAGGTACCAGGAAGAAAACTAATTCTATCCCAGCACAAATCAGGACACCTTCCTATCATGTTTTCCTGCTTTCTGCACTGTGAAGGTGTGAAACAGGAAAGCTTGAAGAGGTACTTGTAAGATTCATGCTCCTCAAAGCATAACCACGATGAAGAGCTGTCTCTGTTGCACAGCTCACTTGGGAAAATACAATTTAAGTGCCAGCCTTGCAGCATGTCTCTGGTTGCTTTGATATCCCCACCCACCCACAGTGGGCCCAGTGAGTGGCAAGATATGTCCCAATACAAGGTTCTACCCTTTCCTGCTCACATCCATCCATGAAGGCACAGAGCAGGAACAGCTCAGGCTAAAAAACAGGCTTGGTTACTCACTGCTCTGCAGAGAGCGCACAACACGGCTGGAACGCCTGCCAACGTAGGTCTGATCCTTCCCTGAGGAGCTGTCTTCCATGCCTGCAGAAGAAAACAGCCACAGGGGTCAGGCTTCAAAGCAATACACTTCACACCCCAGAGCTGGCAGCACCCTCCCCAATGCTGCCACCAAGAAGAGCAGACTGAAAGGCTGGTTTAGTGCAAACTGGACCATTCTGCAGGGCCTAACAATAAGCAAAGGGTGAAAAGGTAAATCTGCCTGACATAGCCCAGGTCTACGGCCTCTTTCCTCATTGTTAGACCAGGGCACATGCAGCCTGACTCATGGTTCAGCCAGAAATTCCCAGCTTAGACTTCTACATCCCTTCCTTCCAGATAGTAGGACAACCCTGCCACGAAGCTAACTCATCCTTTGCAAAAGGTGGAAAGTTCAACACAGCTGAGTACAGACACTTTATGGTACCATGTGCTGCACAAGCCACTGCTCTGATGAGTAATTCCAGCAGGACAAGACATGTGGCTCAGCAAGGCACCAAGCCAATGATGACAACACCATGGGCTCACCTTGAGGGTGGAGAGGCTGTTGCTTCTCCCTGTTCAGCGGCACGATGGGAGGAGACATCTGGATGCCAGCTTTGTACCACAGCAGGAGCAGGAGACGAAGGATGGCTCTGTGAACAGACAAGTGGAAGTCTTCAATACCAGAGTGTGGAGTTGGGTTCCTGTTACATTGGAGAGATGGCTTCCACAGAAAAGGGAAACACTCAGGTCTCCTCAGAGCAACTGGCAAGGTGAGAAGTGTAAGTGCTCCCTTCTGTGGCACAGAATCCAGTAAACTGCGGGGCTCCAAATTCCCCCAGCCTCAAGGACTGGCAGCTCAGTCCTGTGTGGGGTTTTTTCCGGGGTACTATGGAGTGCCCTCCAGGTCCCCTTTCCGAGCGCACGCTGCCCCTTCCCCTCTGCCCGCAGCACTTACTTAGCCAGCTGGATGAGGACAATGATGGTCCACCGGCCCATCTCCCCCCACACCCTGGCTGTCCCCATCTCTGCAAAGACCTCCACGCATTCTAGCACACTCAGCCAGGTCAGCAGCTTCTGCTGGGGCAGCGACTGCAAAACACAGAGGGGAGGAGGGGGACAGGATGCAGGTTCTGCTCGGGAGTTAAAGAGGGCAGAAACACAGCTCTGTCTGGTGGGACCCTCAGAAATAAGCACCAGATGGCCTTGGAATCACAGCTCCAGAAACAAAAAGCAATGTCTTCACTGCGGCTGGAGCCTATGAACAAGCCCACTTATCTACCTGAAAGCAGGGGCAGACTTGAGACATCACATGGAGCTCCTACTCCATAAACAGGGAGAACATTGCATCTGTGTTTTATATTGCCTCTACCCCAACTGACACAGCAGGACAGCCTCCTGGGTTGTGGCACTGTGCCTGAGCTCCACAGAAAAACTGTCCCCTCCTCATCCAGAGCTGAGACACAAGACAACCTCCTCTCTGGATAGAGCTGATGAGGGAGTGTGCTTGGACTAGAGGGAAGGGGACACAGAGTCCACAGCCACACCAGAGTGAATGCTGACTGAACACAGCATCAGTCTAGATTTCAGGCATGAACCCCAAGACAGTGGGTGCTCTTCCAGTCTAGGTCTCTGCTCTCCATATGGGAACTGACTACTGCTGTCAACCACAGGATTTGATCCACTGCAAAGCATCAATACAGACAATACAGCTGAAATTCTATTCAACTTTAACCAGGGAAGCAGGTCTTCTGCATTTCTATTTGTTATATGCCTAATGCTCCATTCAGGGAGCTGCCTACACCCAACCCACACACTGCACAGGTTTGTAACAGAAGACCCTTGTCTTGAAAAAGCCAACCTCTTCCCCATTCCCCAATGGGTTTAACAATGCTGGGAGCCGGCCTGGGGCTTATGCAAGAGAGACATAGTAGCAAGGCACTTACATTTGTTTTACTCAATACAATATGCAAAGGAAGAGTCTGACAGATAGAATCAAAGCTTCAGTGCTCCAGAGCCACTGCTGTGTAAACAGCAATGGTTTATTCATCAACACCTCTACCTAGCTCAAGTTCTGAGCTTCTCAAAAAAGCCTGTGGAACTTCTGGTGAAAGTCAGGGCCTGATTTCTGTGGTCCCGGGAGTGCTCCGGCCACACCTCCAAGCCAGGAGCTACAGGACAGGGCTGCTGTTTTACTTGCATTCAGAGGTTGCCTCTGGCTTCTTCATATCTGACCGCAAAGACAGGCCACAGCAAAGACCTGTTAAGTTTCTACGGACACTCCCTGAAAGCTCCTGCAAGGAGGAAAGCATGTGTCCCAGATCCTCCTCCCACACACTCCAGCCTTACCACTGGCAGGCTTTGCTGCAGGTCCTTTCGGAGAATCCAGTCGTTTAACAGCACGAGGAGGTTGGAGGCAGAGTACACTGGAACAGAAAGAGAACAACGCAGAATGGATGCACAGAAAGCAAGCCAAACCGGCCCTGCTGCCTCTGTCCCCGACAGGGGACGAGGGAAGGAGGGCAGCGAGATGTGCACTCTTCCCAGGAGCTGTCCGAGAATGCAGCCAGTCATGGACAAAAGCAGGACCCGAGGAGCAAGACCCGCATGCACCCGGGCAAGGGCACAGCATCGGGCCCGACCCGCTGCCCACTTACCCAGCTCCGACAGCGCGTGTGAGTCCGAGAAGCGACCTGCGAAGGGAAGAGAGTGGCTACAGCGAGCGCCTGGAGCCGGGGGAACCCCCACTCCCCACCGGTTTCCGGTGCCCGCATCCCCCCCGGCGCAGACCCCGGCCGGAGGGACGAAGTTTCGGCCGCCTCCCCGCTCCAGCACCTGGCAGCAGGTAGGAGAGCCCCCGCACGGTGCCCTCCAGCTGGGCCGTGGCGGCCGGGTGCCGCCTCACGTACTCCTGGTAGCGCTGGCACAGCAGGCG
>VWYE01006658.1:91370-155046 GCA_013398995.1 Alaudala cheleensis | reverse complement strand
CATTTGTTCTGTGTCTAGAAAAGTTTAAAAAGCTAAGCATCCTGTATGACATGAACATAAGGCTTAAAATAAAGCAATTAAGCCAGATCCAATAGACAAAGCTCCTGCAGGAAATATAAATTAAAACCAATTCAAATTAAAGATTTATGGCATACTGCTTGTATTTGTATTAATTTGTACATCCCTTATACAATCTAGCCCAGGTATTTTCAGTCTATCTTTAATTTTATCAAATGCTTATGTTTTTTGCCTTAATGCTTGCACTCCTCAAATGTTGTACAACAATTTTAAACAATTCATAATCCTGATATAAGCTAAGATAACACTAAGGACTCATATCATGTCAACCTGATGTACCTGATAACATTTCCCATTAAATGAGAGCCCCTCATGCCACAGAAATTTAACTAAATCCATGTAGCATATAGAATATTCTAATAGAAAATAGGACAAAAAGATGAGAGATGGAGGAGAGATGGTACAGCCTACATAAGATAAAAGACACAGATTTTGATGTCCATCCTGGAGATTTAATATGGGTACCACTTTGCTAACAAAGCTATTTCCATTGCATACAAGGAATAAAAGGAATTGCAATGGACCTCAGTTGTATACTGAAAACTGTAGTGTAAGAATTACTAAGCAATTATACCACAAATCTGTACATTCCTCTTTAGATCAGTTCCTAAATACAAAGTTTTGCCACCTTTGCCTACCCCAATAATTTTCAGTCCTCTCCAGGAAGGATATGAATTCTAATGAAACACTTAAAAAAAACAATGAATAAATCATTGAGTTAATCCCCCTTGATAACACATGTGCTGAAAAACTTAATTCCTAATTTCCATTGACACACACACAAAAATGAAATTTTCTTTTCATTAAAACTAAAATGGCAGATGTGAGGTGTTTTTATTAAAATTGATGGCAAGCAATAAGTCTTTAAAAGCTTCTAATGCTGTATATGGTATGCAAGGTACGAGCAAATCATCCCCATGGGACTGAGTTGTGATGCTAGTTTAAGGCTGTGATTGTTAGTGATTAAGGTTTTATTTTCTCCATTATATTAAAAAGTGAGAAAGGAAATAGCAGCAGTAACACAAGAGCTCAGGCCTTATTATCATATTATTTGTTCATGAAGCCTACTGAATGCCATTGACAGTCATAAATATCCAGAGGCAAGTGTAAAAGGAGAAAGGGAAAAAATTTTAACTTTCAAATTACCTAAAGAAACAGTAGAAGAAACTGTTCATTTAATTTTTGTTGGTTGTGTTCATGCTGAATATTCAACTTTCCTATTAGGCAGACACCAAATCCCCTCATCAAAAGAAAAACTAAGATACATATTTGCACTAGGGTGTATGAATAAATCCATATAAAATCAATCACAGAATCAATCACAGAATCAATCACAGAATCATACAACTCTAGCTTGAAAAAGATCCCAAGGAAATAAATAGAACTCCACAAAACAACCCCTAGTTTTACCAACATTATACGGGAACTTCAAAGTCTAATTTAAACTTCAGCATGTTTGTATGCAGGATATGTATAGATAAATAGAAAGACTGATGCTAGAGAAAATGTAAGGTTACATTAAGAAGTGTTCAAGTGTTGAAACAGCCCTTAAAATCTTCCCTGGACATGTCATAACGAAATTACTATCTAAATTTTAACTTCCTTTTTTTAAAATATAAAAAACCAATCTGATGCTTTGAAACTTGTGTAACCATCAGGCTATTGTCTGATTGTTCTTGCATAAGCTGAAGGTCTTAGATAAAATTAAGCAGTACCATATTGCTTTGAACAAATCAAGACTTAAAATGTGAAGGAGCAGAGCTCCACTTTCTAGCTAAAGATATGCCAAATGTGGTAGGGGGGGCAAAGTATAAAACAAATAATTTACAAGAGTATATGGAATAAAAACATCTCAATTCCACTTCATCCTTATGTAAAGTTTTTATTTCAGGGTAATATAATCAAGATGACAGAGTTGGCTAGTGGCAGGGTTCTGAAAGAACTCCAGATTCCTGATTTCCACTCGATTTCCTCCATGTTGAAACACATCTCATTTTCTTCAGAAGAGTGATTGTATCATGGGGAAGCAGAACTTCCAGAGGCAGAACTTTCTGTCACTTCAGCAAGATGCTTCACACCTCACACTTTGATGAGCAGAGCAGCATAAAGAAACATAAATTGAACATAAAATACATGCCATTTCCTGCCTACCTAGAAATATGTCCTTATAAATTACCCTTATTTGAAATGAGGGTTTAATGAAATGAAGTGTAAAATACAAACAGATCCGCATGTCTGTGGCAAATTGAATCCTTACTGCTTTGTTCCATAATGGCCATAAAAATACTTTCAAGAACGTTCAGAAACATATTTTAAATTATTCCCTTAAGCCTACTCAGATCTGCCTTATGATGAATGTGGGAGGTTGAGTGAGAGCAGTTTGTATGCCAAGGAGCAGTAAAAACAAAACGACAAAGGACAGATTTAATGATAGGAAAGAGGGTGTTAGTTTCAAATTCTTAGGGTTTCTTTCCCCTAAGTATGTCTCATGGCCCTGTTTTTATTTCCTTACACTATAAGCAAACAGAAGTTTTTGCTATGAAAGGAGACAACTTGTTATCATTTGTATTGTCTTTTCTCTCTTATCTCTTTAAACGTCAGTTACAGGCAAGGCACTTTACTAATCACAGTATTTTTAAGATGTTTGTCATTTGAGTTCTACAACTGGATACACTGAATAACTGTAATGTAAAATATCATTATCTAGGTTAATTTTGCTACCTATGTCCTGGAAGTTTTGTATTCCCCTAATTATTTTAAACTTGCAAGGAACAACAAGATATTTCCTTGGTCAGTATACTTTTTTAAAAGCATGCTTGTCTTCATTGAACACTTCTATCTACAGAATGATTTCAACTTAAATTGAAGTTGCACTTAAAAGACAATAATTATTTTAAACAAGTAACAAAGAATTGACTGAACAAGTGTCCTCAAGTGTTTCTATTAGCACAGCTTGATTGGTTCCAACACACCTTCTCAAAACACCACAGCTGCCTACTAGGACAGCTATGATCTATGATCTAGAAAAAGACCAGACCTTCTGGAAAGCTACACCAGTATATCTCACAGGCAAGTTATAAGCCAGAATCACAGAGATAATCATCATGACGTCTGAGGGATGCTGTATTAGCTCAGAATCCTCATTGACTGCTGTCCAGTGGGGATAACATAGAGACCTTCTCATACCACTGAGCATTAATTAGGCTGCTACCAGTCTTCTTTGTGTTACCAGTTATAAATATTAATAACATTGTATGTTTTATTCATTTCTCTAAGTGGCAACTTTAGGATTCCTCCCATTTTACATGGGCCTCTATAATACATTACACCAAAATGTTCTAAAAAAAAATCTACATTGATTTCTACCTTTATCATGAAGGCAAAAGGGAGTCACTTATTGCTGCCACTGCACTGGTAGCTGCACACATATCTTCTGATAGATGATTACTACTATTTAACTGCTACACGTTCTTCACATCCCTTTTTCACCACATAAAGACCAGGTTACCTTTCTGATTTTCAATGCAATTACTCTCCAGTCAGTCCCAATATCCCCAACATTGTCCCAATTTTGCATGGTCCTTTTTAATTCAGGGATACAGACTGCATGCAGCTTGCATACAGATTGCATGTGCCTTTCTTTACTGTGAGACAATCTTATATAGTGGCTGATATCACAGCTTATAACCAGAACAAAGCAACTTATGCCCTCTTACTTAAACGTAGTCATTCCTACTCACAAAAATTACATTTATGTCTGCTTTGCACCTCTAGGATTGAATTCTTCTCATAACAGGTCATTACCTACTTAAAATGCTTTTTTTGGATGGCACCAAACATCTGCTCCAGAGAATGTTTTCTTCAGTGACTGCTAAAAAGGTTTAAAGCAGCAAGCTGAACTTTAACCATATACTTCTTGGATGCTTAAGGGGGAAGCCATGGATTCCATTCAATTTGTCTGAATGTACATTTCTGTAACAGAAGGTAGCCCTGGAGAACTGATATTTCATTTCTTCTTCAGCTGTACTCATAGGTCACAGATTTTGAGCAAATTAATTCCTCTTATTTTGCTTCATGTTTTCTTTTGAAGATAAACTCATTTAAAGATTTAGCTTTGACAGCAAAGAAATCTGCAGCTCCCTCTATAGCAGAATGAAAGTGCAGAATAACAAGAGACAGACAGTACTTACAGAAAAAGAGAAACATATCTCCAAAGCGAGGAAGAAAAATACTCAGGAATAGGAAAAGCTCATGTTTTCTCACAGAAATCTCCTTTTTGTAGCTGTCAGGTTGGGCTGCTGGCTGCAAAGATCTAGTAAAAGGATATTAACCCATAGGTAGGTAACTTTTACCCTGGATACAAGAGTGGGCCAGGAGGAGGATTCAGAAGAGTGCTGCAAAACACTAAGGATATAAGCAACAGCCAGAAACGAGACTAAGGAATGAAATTTGGTGAGTCTCTTTTTGATTAATCTTTCCTACAATGTATTCTCAAACCATCAAGCAGTCAGGAATTCATTACCCTAAGCATCCAGAAATCAAACACAGGAGGGAATCTGCAACCAACTACATATGATTTCAAATGCCTTGCTTGAGAAACAAGTACTTACAAGGCAATTTGAAGTTCTCTTAATCTGGATTTAGTTGAAATTTCATCAGGATTAGCAGGATTCAAAGGAAACCAGTCTTAAACAAGACGCTAGATATAGTTTCTGGCTACATCCACTTGGCTTTATCATTGGCCAACTAGGCAATGATCCTGTTATAACAAATATTCCTGAACTACTTATAGGATGTTCTCTCTTGGCAAACCACGAACATCATCCATGGTTACAAGAGGTACTACACTCTTAAAGTGAACAAAGTTTTGGATGTGCTTAGGTAAGGCAAAAAAGCAAGACAATAAGGAAGGGCAAGAAACACTTGAGGATTCCCCAGTCTAGATACTTTATGCTTTTGTGATGAGAATGTTATTCAGAACATGGTAACTCAGTGGCAGTTCTCTCAGAGATGTTTCTAAAATAACATAAACTATTTCATGTGGCTTAAATACAGGAAAATATCCTCAGATAAAGGGTTATATTTCATGCAATCTTTAACAGAAATACTTCAACTCTGAAATCTCATAAAAACTCAACAAGAGAAGGAGAAATTACTCCAGAAAAGCAGTTGTTAAGATTTTGTGGTGGAATAAAGAAAGATAGGGAAAACTGTGAGCAGCTGCTCGTGATATCACAGTCAGAAAATAATCCAATTCTCTTACTCAAGCATTGATTAAATTGCAGAAGTCAATGGCATTACTCACATAGTTACTCACCTCTACATGACTAAGACTATGCAAATCCATTCCAGACAATGAGTTTACACAAAGGTATAATTATAGTTGTGCTTTGTACTTCTTCAGTGAAATGTCATCCCTTTTTTCTGGGAAAATCTTTCCCTTACCTAAACAATTCTATAATTTGGTGGCCATCCAAATTTTAAAGACTAGAGACAGCTAAAGACACCAGGAAGAGCCATTCACCCATTCAATTCTCCTGCCATCCCACCACTGCCAACACTCAATCCCCAGCCACAGCCTTGGTAATGTCAAAGGATCAATGAGACAAAGCTAAGGAAGAGACAGAAATACCAGTTTGTATAGACTCAGAATAGTTATCAGCCCAAATTTTCAATGAAAACATGCAAACAAAAAAACAAAAACATTCTAACAAAAGAAAACAAACCAAAAAAAACCAACAAACCAAAAACCAAAAACCAACCCCTCAAAAAAAAACACAAAAAAGCCCAAAACACAAAATAAAGCTAAAACAAAACAAAAACCCCCAAAAAGCTGAAAAACAAACAAAACAAAACAAAATAAACAGACAAAAAACACACAAGAAAACCCCACAACGAACTGCACCACAACCAAGAAACAGCAACCAAGCTTTTTCTTATTCTGAGATATGTGTAGGAATTAAAAAAAAAAAAAAGCAAAAATCTCAATTTCTGAAAATTTCAGCATTACATGAAGGAAAATGCTCAGGCTCATGCTATGGCCTACAGAAAGAAGAGACATCTTCCCAAAATCTTGTTTTAGGTAATATTGGTGGGATTAACCAGAAATGTGGCAGCATTATTGCAAAGAGCTGGGAAAACATCTGAGATGCACAGTTTATTCTGCTTTTGTTTACTAGATTCCCTGTGAAGCAAAAATTGGCACAAGGAAGACACATTGCTCTGATAATTTTAATTAAAGTTTGTAATGCATCAGTGGATACCTAAACCCAAATATCAAACTCATCAGCTGTTCTGCCACTGCTCCTTCCCCTGAAACACACACAGCATATGAAATGGAAAGAGCTTAAGATCTAACCATAAACCTTCATCAGCTGTAGAGCTGATTTCAGCTTGTTGTTTGGGTTTTTTTATGGGTTAGAGCATATCCAGGAGCCCCTCTGTCATATGCTATTGGGAGCAGAAAAGGTTAGGCTCAATCTGCCTGGGAGTCCCTTCAGATATATGAAGATGGCAAGAGAACTTTCCCAGAGCCAAGCACTTTATTCCTGTCTCCTGGCAACTGACATAAAATTTCCTTGAATAAATGACTAATCAAATTGTACACAGAAACTCCTCCTTGGCAAAACATTTTATAAAGAGCAGACATATCTAAATGTCATAGCAAATGTTGCCATAATCACAAGTGGTTTATGGTTAATGCCATGAGCAGTGCCAGAACCCCAGGATTTATGAAACATAACACACATGTTCAGTATTATATATCTTTCTCACTTTTCCTATGTCCCTCCATAACTCCACATGTTTCTCACATCCCTTAAACTTGAAGGCATGCTACCCATTCCCTGATGCCAGTGTCACAGCTTGCCAAATGAAAAATGCATGTTTTATTCATTCTCTCAGGTTGCAAGCACCAGGATACTGAGTGCCACCCCAGCCTCTGTGAATGAGCATGCAAAATCAGCTCCTAATGGCTGCATTTGTAATGTCTATATAATATGCACACACATGTGAACTATCCTTTCTTTCCCATCAGGATTTATTCCATAGATGGTCCAGGCTGGGAACAAGAGAAAAAGCAACTGGAGGCTTATTTACAGGAAAATATCTTGTTTATATGAAAGAAAACAAGTAGGAAGTCCTCTTCCCCATACATCTAAATCCAGGAAAAAACTGGAAAGAACACAGAAAAATACCAAACTAAATGCTGAAGAATTTTTTTAACATCAAAAGTTATAATTTGTTCTTCCTTAAAACAATTATATATGTTCCTGCCAACATAATAAAACCTGGTATGTACTGGTGCAAAAAACAAGGGTTCCATAATGCTTTAAACAGAAGTTGAAACTATGAATAAGATTGAAACAAAAGTATAAATTTTTGCATTTCCCCTCTGCTCTTTTCCTTGTAGACTAGTCATTACAGCCAATGTCGTATTTTTGATACCCTGTGATTTCCCAGCACTGTGTCTGTCTGCAGTTGTGTTATGAATGAGTGTTGGAGATCTTAAAAAGTGATCAGCAAAGGTAGATTTAATATTAAGCAACCACACAACAAATTTTTTTTTGCAAAATTCACTTTACTACTTACAGGACAGGTAAGGCACACCAAGGAAGAATGAGCAACAGCAAAACCAAACAAAATCCAAGCAATCAAAATGGAAATGAACTGGGAACTGTTTTGGGTGGTGTATATGTGTGTGTTTGTGTGTGTGTTTAGGTGCATGTGAAAAAAGGACAAGGGCAAGGCTAAAGAGGAATTCAGTCTGAAAGTTTACCAATACTCAACAGTACTTTAAAATGTTATACCTTAAATCTAACAATTTAACAAAGGAATAACACTTATATCTAACTTAACCTTAACTAAACCATAACAATTTAACAGAACAATAACACTGAACAGCATTTAACCTCAGTTAAAACTTCAAAGTTAGATTTAGCGATTTAGCAGAAAAACACTTAGCAGCATTTAAGTCATAAGTCACAGGCTTACAGGTCTAACTTTCTTAGACATCTAAGGTACTTAAACGTCTAATAGAGCAGCATTTCTCCCAGATTTGCTCTAGCATATGCACAAGTTTATGCATGCAGACATAGAGTCTGCAAGGCACCTGTGAAAAATCCCCCCCAGAGGTCAGCAAAATACCCACTTTGGATGCCTTTGCATCTCCCAGTGTGTGGAGGGTCGGGCCTCCTGGAGTGAGGACATCAGCCCAGGAGTCATCACCATTCAGCAGCCCTCCAAGCACAGCAAACATGAGAGCTGCCTGGCTCTCAGGCCCCTCTCCAAAGAAGGTCACAGCACTCTGCGGCCCAGGAGAGCTCCAAGAGTCTCATTTTGGACAGCTTTCATAGGCTCTCTAGGGAGTGGGCTTTAGTCATAGCAAGGTTTCATCCTGGCCACAGCTGGGGTCAGCTTCTTTGAAATTGTGAGAACAGGGATGTTGTACCCTCCAGGGAAGAGAAGTATTTTCCAAGGCTGTTTATACAGAAAACAGGAGCTCATTAGCACAGTTCCTGGGAGCAGACAGTATTTCTGACAATCTCAGGAAGAGCTGAGCTCAGGTGCTGTTTTTCAAGGCCCAGGCCTAACAACCATTTCTCGGACCACATTGCAGCCTGGAAAGGGTGTGGGGGAATGTGCACCATCACCAAATGTTCCTTGAAACCACTATTTAACCATAATGTGAAATAGATGCAGATATAGAACTGTGGCTGTAAGACAAATATGCAATCATTCCAAAACTTTCCATTCTTTTTGTCTACCAGATGAAATTTTGGAGTGAATATCTCTTCATAAACAACCAAGCCTTTCTGCAAACAAGGAAAGATGTTGGTTTTGTTCAGACCAAGAAGCATGCAAATCTTTGAGAGTTCAAGTAACTCTACCATCTGGGAAAGAAACAAAACACTTGACAGAGCATTTCTCCTTGCTTATGCTTTAGCATCCCGTGAGATTTTCCCTAAATCCGAGCATCTGAAGATTTTTTCCTGTGCAGTTCTGCAGAACAGCATATCCATGCTGAGTATGTTCCATCCCAGGAGAGTCAGAAATTCCTCAGACAGTCAGGAACTGTTCCTCCCCACCACTGCCCCCCAGCCCCAAGGAATAATCTGATTCTGCATTCAGAAAATAAGAGAAAGGAGAGTGTCTGGGGATTCCAACAGACCCAAGGGGGGTATGTATCACAATTCATATGCAAAAGGCTATAGAGAAGGTTGCACTGCTAATATTAATGTCAGCATTTGACTACTTAAGCATAACATTCTGTAAATTGTATGTAATATTCTGTGAATTAGAAATACAAAGATCCTTTAATTTCTTTCTTTTTTTATCTCAGGCTGTTGCTATTGTGTGTTTGTAGTTGTTTCAGAGGAATGGCTCTTCAGTTACTTCTCCTAGGAAACCTTGTCATAGACTAAGAAACCTTGGTTTAGGTTGGGGGTCTTTTCTCTTGCTGTACATATTTATTTTTTTTCCCCTTTTTCATCCCTTTAGTGGGTTGACCCTGGCTGGATGCCAGCAACTATTCTATCACTTCACCTCTCAGCTGAACTGGGAGAGAAAATAAAAGGCTTGTAGGTCGAGATAAAAACAGGGAGAGATTGCTGGCTTGTTACTCTCATGGGCAGAACAAACTCAGGAAAATTAACTGAATTTATTACCAATTAAATCAGAGTAGGATATTGAGAAATAAAGCCTACAATCCTAAAAACATCTTCCCCCCTCTCCTCACTTTCCCTAGGCTTAACTTCACTAATTATTTTCTCTCTCTCTTCCCCTGCAGAGGGACAGGGATAATGGGTGTTGTAGTCAGTCTATCACATGTTGCCTCTGCTGCTCTTTCCTCCTCAACAGAAGGAGCCTCACACTCTTCTCCTGCTCCAGACTGGAGTACATCCCACAGAATCACACAATATCCTGAGCTGGAGGAGACCCACAAGGATCATGAAGTCCAACTCTTAAGTGAATGGCCCATACAGACAGTCCTCCATGAATGTGCTTCTCCAACACAAATCCCATGGGCTGTAGTTTTATAGGAGCTGCTCCAAGATTAGTCCCTTCCCATGGGGTTTCAGGAACAGGCTGCTCCAGTGTAGGTCTCCCATAAGGTCAAAAGTCCTCCTCTCTCCATGGGTCCACAGGGAACTGCCCCAGCTCAGGCTTCCCACAGGGTCACAGCACCCTCCAGGCTTCCACCTGCCCTGGGGTGGGGTCTGCTCCACCATGGACCTCCTGGGGCTGCAGGAGCACTGCTGCCTCACCATGGTCTTTATTACAAGCTGCAGGGGAATCTGTTTCCAAGCAAACAGCACCTCCTACCCCTCCTTCACTGCTCTTGGGGTCTGCAGGGCTGTGGCTCTCTCATGTTCCCACTCCCCTTTCTGACTGTGGTTGCTGTTGTGCAGCAGTTTTCTCCTTCCCCCCTGACCTGCTGCTACCAAAACCTCGCTGTGCAAACTTGAGCCAGAGCAGCCAGAGAGCTCCTGCTGGAGTGGACACAATATAAAACCAAAAGCAAAGACCTCTACCTAAAGAACACCCAGGAACATTCTGTGGGAGTTTTTGCTTGTGGGAACAAAGCAGAGGAGAAGTGCAGGAGTGGTCACTGTGTAAAACCACTGGTTGTGCACCCTTTCAGTGTGGGTGAACCCCAGCACCCCGTTAGCTGCTCAAGCTCAATGCAGGGCAGTTTACAGTCTGACAGCAGCTGTCAAGCTTAATTCAGCCAGCAAACTACTGCTAGAAAACAGACACCTTGCACAGTGGTTTCCTCAGCTCCCAACTCAGTTCCACTTGGTGGATCTTTGTGGTGCTTTAAAATAATGAATCTGATTTTTTTCATGCCTGATCTGTTGATTAAATTTTGGGTTTCAGATTTGAGCAGACCTTCCTGTGTTTCACGAGGTCTTATTTATGTTTTCTTCCAAGGCAAAAATGTATTGTAAGGTTGGTTTATTTGCAAGGCAATGTTTAACAAAACAGTGTGAGATGTAGCTGATTAAAAACGCAGCCAACAATAAAGTGATTATCTTTCAGCACAGTGTGTGGTGCCATATGGTGACTGAGCAAGTGGGAAGAACTAATGCTTGATATGCAGCTCTGGTGATTTACGGTTACTGACTTTGTGTAGAAAATGACTTCTTCTTT
Source organism: Alaudala cheleensis (assembly GCA_013398995.1). NCBI lineage: Eukaryota > Metazoa > Chordata > Aves > Passeriformes > Alaudidae > Alaudala > Alaudala cheleensis. The sequence goes on along the minus strand of VWYE01006658.1, from coordinate 143,817 downwards.
CATAAAAAACTAATTATCTTAAAAAGTACATGTTTGCAGGGAAAATTTATATTGATAAAGTTGCCAGAGCAGTATTCAAGTGAATTAATGAACCATAAAAAGCTCAAGAGGTAGGTGCTTTTTGAAACACCTGTCTCGATCTGTCCTGCTGACTCTGATCAGGAAATTTCCTTGAAATAACAATGAGCAGCTGTTTTTAATGGTTCTTTGTATTGTTTATTCTATTTATAAACTATGTATAATAGCACCAAATCAGGACACACATACGAGCAAAAAATCATTCTTTTGTTTTTTGGGGTTTTTTTATTTCTACTGATGAAACTGAAGACTTAGTAAAAAAGGTCTATTATTTCATAAATACAGGGAGTTTTCTCTTCCTACAACTGAAAAAAAAACCAAAAAACATAACAACCTGAAAAAGAAAGAAGACTTAAAGCAGAAATCACATTTTCATGAAGAAAATGTCATGCAAAATTTTTCATTGCCTTGATAGAATCACATTTATCCTTATTAGATCCATTCAAAACACCTCCTCTCTGTGTAGCATAAATCTAAAATAATGCTACTGTGTTAATAGATATCATTCTGAAAGGCAGGCACCTTAAGAACCAGACTTTTAGCCTGGCAAAACCATTGGGAGCCATTACATTCAAGTGTCTCACTCCTCAGATTAGGTATAAACATGTCTTGAGCATAAGACATTAGATAATCTTTAATATGCAAAAAATCTGTCATGTTGGATATCACAGTAGATGTTTTCATTATTCCTGTGTTTTCTGTTCAATCCTTTCTTCTATTATGTAGGTATCTAATGTCTCCTTTTTATCTCCTGAATGCAGTATTATGTAAGTGAATTCCTTTCAGTCAGTCAATCTCATAATGAAAACAGGCTGAATCCCACAGAGGCTTGTAGTGGCTCAAAATATGTTCTTCATTTCCCTCTGAAGATGACAAGCACAACTGTCCTGTCTTCATCCTCCCAATTATTTATGGTCTCATTTCTCTTTTTTTTTTTTCCTCTCTCACAGTTCTTAATATTTAATATTATTTATATGCAAATTATATAAATTAGTCTTCAAATTTTTTCTCTACCCTATTTATTTTAAAGGCTCATCATCTTGACAGAATAAAGCTGTCTGTTCCCTCTTTATCCTTGTTCTAACCTTTTATTTCTCCTGGAAAACAGAATGATTTTTTTTATCATACAATAATATATTCTAATTCTTCCCCTTATCTTGTACATATTTGAGGTTGGTGGTCCTATGTGGTGGCTCTATTCTCTGTAATTTTTATAAGCTCTGAGGTGGAATCAATGTAAAGGAGGAATCATGCACAGAGATCCTCATGTCTACAACTGACTGATGAAGGTCCAGTACTGCTTTAGTATTAGTGTAGAACAGTGTTAAAGAGAAGCAGCCTTAATGAAAATAGCAGCTGCAATGAATTTTTTACTTGAATTTAATTCAAATGTAAAACCAGCTGAACAAAGTTGAATGAAGACTGAGGGTATTCTAGCTGTTCATTCAACAGCACAATAAACCATACTGCTTGAGGGATATAATGGAGGGACTTAATATTAGCTAAAAAAATAAAAGATCTGGGGCTTAGTCTCTTTCTTCTGCATATATGCAAATCTTTAAGATCCACTGTGAAAAGAACATGCATTAGCAGAATACCATGAATCATATCCATCTGTTTCTCTACTAATTCACTCATGAAATTGCAATAAAATCTGCAGCTTAATACAAAAAATATGGTTTACTGTCTTGCATTAACCATAAATTGCAAATATTGTAGAACATTAAACTCTATTCCATCTATAATTCTGAATTTTGTCTTCCTCTAAACAAAAAAACATAAAGAAATTATCTGCTAATACAAGTTCAAAGGTACTATGGTAACATGAGTAATGTTGTGAAAGCAATATTATGGAGAAGCCCCTCAAAACTTTATAAAATGAGAAAACAAAGGAATAAAAAGTAGAGAGAAAATTTCAAATCATTTGTTTGTCTCTTGAAGGGTTAAAAAAATCAGAAAATTATAAAGAAAATAATGATCCCAGAAGACAATGGAGGGAAGGCAGAAGGAGTATCAGAGTACAGGACACTAATGTACAGGAAACACAAAAGCTACAAGTTTAGATGAAAGGATGTTCCTTTCTCCTCTAGAATATCCTTTCTTCCCTGGAAAGTTCTGTTGCAGAAGTGAAAGGGCCAACAAAGCAGCAGGGACTAAAGCATTTCAATTCCATGGATTCCATCAGAAGATGGCACTGCATGTCTTACTGGAGGGTGTTTCTTTTGTATTGGTGTGGAGCAAAAGAAAGGATAGAGGACATGACATGCAATGAACACTGAAAGAGACTGACAAAGTCCTGGAGCAATTTAGCTTGGAGAAAATATCTGAAGATCATCTAGTCCAAGTGTTTGCAGGAAGAGTGGTTTACCTCAAGGACAGGTGAGATTGCTTAGAGTCTTTATCAAGTTTTGAGTGTCACCAAGCACAGAGATCTCGTACTTCCCTGGAAGACCAGTTTTTATTTTTGTCCACTTTTATATGCAATCTAAACTTCTGGCAGAGGAATTTAAAATATTGCTGGCAACTGTCAAAATCAAACATGCCCAATGAGACTGAGTATATTTTACTGTGTTTTATCACATTTTGATGGATTATTAAAACAAAAAAATGTGGGTAAAACTGAAACAGAGCCTAACACACCAGTAAGACAGGATAGCTGAGCTTGTTTGATGGCTTCATATGAATTCCAGATCCTTGTTAGATGATCTGTACTTCTTTGCCAAAATAGTACATCAGAAAATCCAGAGATGGTGTCCTGAGCCTCTCTCTTTTGTGTGAATGCACCATGGCCTCCGTGTGGAGGGATTATAAAAAGACAGATAATTTAGTTAATTTATCCATTCTCAAATCCATGTATAATTTCACAGTGTAGATATTTTGATTTCAATTAGATGACTAATTTTAAGTACTTAAGTGCTTCACTATGTGAAGGTGAGAGAAAGATATATTTATTATATCTTTTCATAGAAATGCTCGCTGAGAATGGATCCACAGCCACATTGGAAATGCAGTCAATGCAAGGGATTCTTATACATCACAGCCCTTCCCTGCATGGCATTTTTGTGTCTGAGGGAGTTTTACTAACCTGGACATAGAAATGATGACATACGCTGGTTTCTGAGGTTAGGAAAAGGCCTGTAGTTTACTAGGATCATTTACAACTGTCTGTGTTTCAAAGTTCATAGAACATAGATCATTGGCTTAAATTAAAATTGTTTGTGCACATATAAAAAGCATAAAGACTAACATGATTTTGCATAACAAAGAAGAATAGCATGTTTAAAATGTACCACACTTAACATATAACAACATGATGAAACAGAAACAATCCTAAGAAGTGGGAAATGGAAAACAAAGATTCCTTTATTGAACCCTGATTTACATAACATTTTTACAGAGATTTTTTAAATTCTTCAAGCTATATCCTAAAAAAGAGATTACTACTAAAACCTGATATTGCATAATAAGATTTTTAGGAATTATAACTATTTTAGTCTTTTAGCTCTGTTCTCATAGTTCTTGTAATTAAGAAAATTATTTAAGATTATAGTATGGCATATTTGAGAAGAAGAGGTGATGTGATGTAGAGGAATACAAATTATGACAGGAAATTTAAAATAACTGTGACCTGCAGACTTGCAGAAAATAAGGAATTTTAATATAAAATCAGCAGCTGCTTGTCTTTCACAAAGATGAAAATGCACAATGGACAGTCTTATTTCAACACTGCTCAATAATAAATCAACCGACTAGACATGACTCAGAGTCTGCTCATAAATTAGTCTTTTGACATGGAACAAGGAGAAACAAGGAAAAGGAAGGCAGAAAAGAGAAAAGGAGATAAATAGCAGAGCCATGCCTCAAGTGGCTTTCTGCTCTATTATTCTTAGACAATTACATGAAATATTAAGTAGTGAAATTACTGACAAAAAAGAGCAAACAAACAGGCTGTAATGGACCAAGTTATTGAAATCAATAGTAGATTAGCTATCAATTGAAGACCATTATAGATACAAGTTTAAGATACAACATAAGATACAACAATAGGCCTAGAGATGATTCCCATTACACTTACAATCCCAAAACTGGCAATTTTGAGAAAAAAAGAGTATTTCTTATTGCCATCAATGGCAATAGTAGAAAAAAAAAAAGGCAGATTAAATTGACATATCATTAGGAATTTACATGGGTCAAAACTATATGACACAGAAACCCCACATTATATCTATAGTCAATACAACCAGGACTGTCTACTTGCCACCAAGGAAACTGGTGTTTGGTTTAGGGATCTCAATTATGGGCTTATTGGACAAACCCAGGCCTGATGTGCTTAACTTTCAGTTGAAGGTGATGTTGGAGGGAGGCTGGCAGTGTGCTGTCCTCTGCCTGACTCTGTTCCATGCATATCTCAGATGGCTCAGTTCAACTCGGACATCTGGCAGATCTCAGCTTTTTAAAGATTTTTTTTAAATAAATATGTGTACACATTTTTGGGTGTTTTCTATATGTTATACGTAAAAACAAAGCCAATCCCTTATACATCCAGGACACTTTCACAAAGTAAATGGGATTCAGCTGAAGAAATTCAGTTGATGAAACTGAGACAAAGGTCCATCACATCAAACTGTGCAATGCAAGCCTGCAAACAAAATGAAGCAGGAATTAGTACTGTGATTTCTGTGAGTTAGCATTGTCAGGGTCTCCAGCAGCCTGCGGAGTCCTGATAGGTTCTTTTAGGGATCTCAAAGCGCAAGAGACACAGCAAAGGGACAAAACCAGTGTAAATCACAGACAATGCACTTTATTTAGTGCCAACAACAGTATGTGATAGTGGGAGAGAAAAAGAAAAAGAGAGAGAGAAAGAAAGAGAGAAAGAGGGGAAAGGGATCAATAGCTACCACGGAAAGAGTGGAGTCCTCGAGGCGATGTGCCCATGGATGCATTTTCTTCCGTGGGGTGCGCACAAAGTGGGTCCCGATGTTCACAGTCTTTATAGATCTTCTCAAAGCAAGGGGCATTTGGCCAAGGTGGGGCTGCCTGGCTGCACGGAGCTGCCACTGTTCTTTGTGGCTCCAAAACCAGCTGCACCTGGCCATGGTCCATGGTGTGGGCAGTGCAGTGGTTAGGGTCGTTCCGATCCACACAGCAGGAACTGAACAAACCAGTCCAGCATCGGCCCAGTCCATTGTTCCCAGTCTCTGGTCCAGTGAGCACACACCTGCAAGTCCTGACAAGCTTTACCCCCTGGACAGGCCAGAACTTTGGAGTCTGGGGGTCTCAGCCCCTGGGATTCTCAGTTCCTTGGAGACAGTTGTGAGGCAAGTGAGGGATCTCGGACTGATTCTGACAAGCATTCAGCATTTTGCTAGTTTAGTAGCGAGCCAGCACCAAAGCCTATCCAGCTGTATGGTATTTTATAGCTGAAAATGGGGCTGAGTTGCAAGCTAAACAGTTATTTTAAAATCTTGTCTGCATCTTAAATGAATTTTCAGTGTCATACTAGGAAAAACTGTGATGAGAAGACAGGGTGAATTCCAGTAGTATAAAATTGAAACTGGTAAATTTTTTTTTTAATATGTCAAGCTCAAGGAATAGGATATTTTGGAGAATTTGGGAGTATTTGAAGTGGCATCAAGACCACTGTTAAGAATTATACATTCTCTGACTCTGTTCCCCCATAAAGACTAAATAATGGTGGCAAATTAAGTGTTAAAAATTTAAGGAGAAAGAGATAACAGTAAAAGAAAAGAGGTATAATGGACTCAGTTAAGGATTCAGAAGCAACACAAATGAAACAGTTTAAGTTTACTTTAGGAATTATGATTTTAAATGCTTTGTTAAGCCTCTAGGCACGGCCAGGATAAACAAAAAGGTTTAAATTTAGATTTAATTGGGGCCTCATTAAACTGTTATGTAGCAGATCCTGTCGCTTGTGAAGTGGTAAATTTAACATCACATTTCTCAGTCCAGTGTGAGCAGGAGGGACTGGTTTGGCTGGCACACTGAGTGCAGACCTGCAGCTAGCATTGATGACCACAAGCACTGTGCCAGTGCAATCAGATGGCAACAGTGGAGAAAAAATCAGACCCATTCTACTATGCTCAAGATGTTTTCTCTTTGTGTGGGCTCTAATAGGCATGTTGTACCTACAGACAGATTTGGCATATTCCTGTCTTTTTTTTTTCCTTGGATACCAGCATATTTCTGTAAATCAAAGAAACTCATTGTGCTAGACTGATTCAGAGGCGATAAAGTTCAAAAAAGATTTGCAGCTTCCAATATCAAAAGTTTATGGGTAGAAGTAATATCTCCTATTTTTCTACAAGAGCTTTTATGTCTCCTGCCAGAAAGGTGAAAGGATCTGCAGAGATGAACAGCTAAAGTTGCCTTCATGCAGTGTGGACAGTGTGTCACCTAAGGGTGACAATGGTGACAATGGATCAGGGTCAGAAGACAGAGGGTCCATCAGTGCATTCTCTAATCCCAGCCCCGAAACATGATCCAGGGAGCCAAAATGTTCACCCTCTTTAAGGAATTATCAACATTTAACTTCAGCTCTGGACTTACGCCTGCCCCAAATTCCCAGTGAAGGGAGAATTACAAAAATGTACAGACCAGGAGGAGCAAACCCCAGGGAGTTACCATCTGGAATTTGCATTGGAGGTTAACACACAGGACAAAAATAAACAGTGAAGGGAAGTCTGCAACATGAATATCTAGTTGTAAGGAGCTTCTGCATTGAAATTTGCACTGTTTAATAAAAATACATTTTCTTAAAGGACAAATGTAGATCAGCAGGCACCCTGGAGAAAGTTCTGCTTCTCTCATTTCTCTTATCACAATCTGTTTTCTCCAGCTTTTCCTCCAGAAGACAGACTTCATAATTTGCCTGTATCCATGGTTAACACCTTCTTTTTTTTTTTTTCAGTTGCCTCCCCATCATCTATCATATGGACTGTTTTCCTTTTTAATCAGCGTGTTTCTCACTTACAATGAACAACTTCCAATCACCCAACCCAAAAGAAGTCAACAAGAAAACACAGGAAGATGCAATAAAGTGATCTGTTTTGAACAGAGAGTGGTCATCAAAAGACAAGAGCTCAGCTTGTTGCCAGAGACAAGAATTACTTTTTCTGGGTGGCTGAGTTAATTGAGTTTCAGTTGCACACGTGGGGGGTTTCCAGAACTTATGGTTCTGGTGGTCAGCATGATGCGTCCACAGGAAGAGCAGACAAATGATTGCTCCATCAAAGGGCAGTTAGACAAGAATTGTAGAGGTGCACCCCCAGGGTAGCAAGGCTTTCTGTATTATGAAAGAACTGAGGTTTCATCTCTTGCTTGCTTGTAAAGATCAGCTCTGGGCTGGAAAGACTGAGTCTTCTAATGAGATTTCACAGCTGAGGATGCTTCTGTAGATAATACTTAGAGATACCTAGAACAGATTTGTTTGGCTTGACTTCCAGGTACTTCTAGGTTCCTGTGGTTCAGATCTCTCTGAAGACCATGAGGGAACATTAATCTCATTTATTTACCTGGGCTTTAATAACTGCCTTTAGGACCTACCTACTGTGAGCAACATCCAGTGAAGGCACTCAAGAAGAGAAGCCTCATTTTTTTTTTAATGATGGATCAGTCTTGTGGGTTTTTTATGTTATTGAATCATATTGAAACATATTGCTGAAGGTTGTGTTGGTTGTGTTCTACTATGTTGAGTCATCATTAGCAAGTGATTTGTACAGCATAACAGACTTCCTGTATCAAGAGTCTTTGTCAAACCTTTTGGACTCATGTAATCCTCTCTTGAGTTATGTTAGGACACAAAGTTTGTAGTATTTCCTTTCTTTCAGCCAGGTGACTAGCTTTAACATCCAAAAGGAGGGCAAAATATTATTTTGTCAAAATTTTATTTAACAATTTAGCAGTAGAGATACAAACACATGGATTTTGATCCTTATTAGTGATCTTGTTTACTTTTAAGATTTTCCCTGAGGTTCAACTTAGGAATCCTTAAAAGTTCCACAGTTAGATAAAGCTCTATTGTATGACATTTGGCTGCTTATGCTGCAGTTCAGAATGTTAATAGGCCTCTGTTTAATACACATTAATTCAGACTGTAAGGGGCACCAGACATATCTTCCCCTGAATATTAAAGGCTGGAATTAGCTGAGGAGTTAAGACTTCTGTGCTGCAAATATTGCCATTTCTTACACCAGTGACTTGATTAGGTCAATACATATGCATAGGCAATATGTAGAAAGGATAATGAATTCTATGAACTTCAAGAGAGGTCCTTCTTTCCTGCTTCTCTTTTACTTCACAGTAAGTCATGATGCATTGTAAATTAGCAATGAGGACTTGACTGTTTTGTCTGTACTATAATATATATCAAAGTCTCACGGTAGCATTATTTAACATTTCTTTTGGAATTACATATAAACTGAGGTCTTTATTCCTTTAGTTCAACATTGGCAGTAAAGAAATGGGGATACATACAAAGAGAGGAAAAACCTACAAATATCGTAATCCCAATGGAAAATGCAATTAAATATGAGCTGTGTGCTTTTTCTAACCTTCCTCCATTTCCAAAAAAAAAAACAACTAGAAATCCCAAAGGGCAAGAAAATCTGAGGGAGTAATTATTCATCCCTCTACAAAATTCCCAGAGGAAATGCACTGCATACAGATTTCAATCACTGAATGGCTTGGAAGGGACCTTACTGATCATCTCGTTCCAATCCCCTCCTTGCCATGGGCAGGGGCATCTTCCAGTAGACCAGGCTGCTCAAAGTCTCATCCAAAGGGAACTGAAATGAAGAACTCGACTTACTTGAATCCCACTAAAAGTTTTCTATGTCTTTTCCATCAGTTTTTGGCTTCTTACTGTTATTTTACAGTTTATTTGTAATCCTCAGCCAATAACCCAGACAGCTACTGGGTTAAGACCTCTAAAGTACTACATATAACAACATTTATGGCACATACCAAACAATTACTTACATTTAAAGGAAAATATTATTAGAGTGATAATTTTTGCTGTCTCAATCAAGCTGTGTTTCATAGATCTGCTGCTTGGACTGAAATATTCAGCCATGAATTACACTCTTTTTTCACTACAATTATATTTAGTGAATCAACATAAAATAACCAGTCAACATCTTGCAATGATTTAAAGAGCTTTTTGCAATAGCTGTTCTATAAAATTTTAATGAGTACACACAAAGTGATAGACTTGTGCATTCTATAAAAGGCAGACAAATCTGCAGGTAATTTTTGCAGAACTTGACAGAGTATATTAAAAACAATATTTTACTGATGCTTATGAAACTAAACAGCTCCAACATCCTTCCAATATTTTATTGGCTAATAGTTTTCAAAAGTTAATTTTTGAAAGGAATGGAAAGAGAGAGAGAGAGAACAATTTAAATTCCAGAACATTTCTGTTATTATCACTTACAAAAGAATAAAAAGCATAGCTGAAGGAGTTGGGAACTGTTCATGTACACTACTGTTGGTCACCCTCATTAAGCTCTAAAAGAGTCCCCTGTGAGCTTCCACAGAAGTCCTGAAGCTGTTTAGCCCCACCCCTGAATCCACATGTAAGTTGCTTCAACAACTGCAGGTTTGTCAACCCACTTGTATTTTTATCCATGACTTCCAGCAAACAAAGGAGTCTGATTAGTGCACAACTGCAGTGTCACAAGAATGTCTAAACTTTCTCACTGTTCAGATTCATGGTCATGAGATAATAATATTAATATAAACAAACAAACAAAATCCAAAACAACACAAATACACACATAAAAAAAAAAAAAAAACCAAAACCTGAAAAGCCAAACTCCCCCAGCCAAGTAAACAAAAGAAAAGAAAAACAAAATCAAACACAAAAAACCCCCACAACACAACCCAAACAAAAAAAACAAACTCCAACTTAAACAAAAAAAAATCCTAAAACCCACAAAAAGAAAAGTCAACCAAAAACCCAGAACCTTAAATAACAGGGCAGGAACAAAACAGAGAAGGCTGAAAAGAAATTGAACCTACTTAAAATTATTTCTGAAATCCATGGTAATTATGTCACCCATTAACACTCTTCTTGTGCCCTTGGAGAACAGAAATCCAAATAGTTCTTTAAGTTTTATTTTAACAACTGAAATGTTGCATGACAACCAGATGTAACTCAGAAAATGCAGAAGAGAGAGTCATATTTCTTCCATATCTAAACAGATTCAATTTCTTAATTCTCCTTTTATTTAAGTGGCCTGAATTCCCAAATTTTACTGTTGATATCTGCACAGTTTTAGAGGCTGGAATACTGTGCCTCATGAGGCAAGTGGCTTGCACTACATGTCCAAGGTGGGACATTCTCCAGCTGCTGTGCAACCTCTTTAACTTCTTAACTGCCTCCTTCTTTGGCCAGAACAACTTCTGTCTTGGATGAAATGGATTTTAACTCCCACCATGGTTGAAATGAATTTTAATTGGAGATGTACCCATGCTTGGCCTTGCAAGGCAGTTTTGTGTCTTTGCACCTTGTATTTCCTTAATAAATGAGACACAGCAAAGAATATGTGACTTACATTTACCAGTGACAACAGAGTTATTTCAGAAAAGTATCAGATTTGCACTTACATGTCCAGCAGTTTCTCTAGGTAACAAGTCTGCATAAAAATCCATTGTGGATGGAGAAGTTTGTAGGAGTGGGAGTATTCCTGCTGTGACATGTCTAGATTCTCTGATACAAGCAGAAATGAAGGTGACTAAAGAAATTATGTTGCTCAGCTTATGGAGGATTTCATTCCCCTAGAATAGGGGAATGAATGCACTAACTAGGAAAAAATAACTTAATTTTCTCATCACTGCATGTTGTAAAATTAACTTTGGCTGAGTGAACATAATATGGGTTGTTCAAATCCAGCCAGTTAGCTTCTTTTAAAGTGAAAAGGTAAAATTCACAGGCTGCATTCTTCTTGCTTCATCTATACATGATCAGGTCTACACTGAATACTAGGTAGTATCCTACAATTATACATATGTATANTTAATTTTCTCATCACTGCATGTTGTAAAATTAACTTTGGCTGAGTGAACATAATATGGGTTGTTCAAATCCAGCCAGTAAGCTTCTTTTAAAGTGAAAAGGTAAAATTTACAGGCTGCATTTTTCTTGCTTCATCTATACATGGTCAGGTCTACACTGAATACTATGTAATATCCTATAATTAGATAGATAGATAGATAGATAGATAGATAGATAGATAGATAGATAGATAGATAGATACGTAGGTGATAGAGATAGAGATAGACGTAAGATAAATAGAATCTAAATAAATATTTGTCCTTAAATATTTTAGTTGTNTAGGTATAGATATAGGTATAGATATAGGTATAGATATATAGATATAAGATAAATTGAAACTGAATAAATATTTGTCCCTAAATATTTTTAGTTGCAATCAATATTGAATTATATCTTTAAAATAATACTTTATTCTGTTGTCAGATGCACAGAAAATTGGACTGCAATTTGCTGTCTGTAAAATATATATTTGTTTCTTAATTCATATCATACACTACATTGTCAAGTGGAACAAGGCATTTATTCTATTTGTTTTCAGAAGACCATGAAATTAAATAATTTTATCCTTAAATATACTGCAATGGAGAGAACACATTGTTATGATCTTTAGAGAGTGCTATTGACTAAAACAGGAAATAGGAAAACTTTTGCCAAAGTTATACTTTGAATTAGAAAAACCAAAAATAAAAAGGAATTCATTAGATTATTCAGGGCAAAGAACTCAGATGCCAGTTCTCTGTTCATCATGCTGTGTTCTGATGTGAATCCAAAAAATTACCTTATTTCATCTTTGATATTTCATTCTGTTATGCTTAGGAGGAAGCCATTGCAGTCACTGAGGCAAGGTAGGGCATCTTCAGCTGTGTGCCAAATTGCATTCAAATAATCTGGGTATTCTAGTGACCATCAATCACTGACTTGTCAGCCTCTTCTATCAAACTTCCCTTTTCTCTAATATAACACACATGCCAGAATTGAGTTTGAATTCAGTATGGTCATTTTGTTATTTCAGTTCTATCCAGACATTTCCTTTTGATTGTAACCTATGGATTTTGGCACCAGCTCTGCATTGTCCTTCACTAGTATTTGTCTGAAATGGAATAATTTGAATTTTTACATTTAAAATTTTCTTTAGGATGTCTTTTTGCTTTTAAACTACAAAAAATCATGTCAGATCTTTCTCCTATATCAATTCCAGCTTTAAGAAGATGACCTCATGAGTAAAAAACTATACCATCAGCATATACACCAAAAAAGATGAAGAACAGGAGTCTTACTCTGTGTGAGAAGTCTACAAGTTCATTGTGTGAATGTTACACTGGCATAAATGGACTATAACCAGTCTTTTTCACAGAATCACAGAAACATGGATTTGTTAGGGTTGGAAGAATCCTCTGGAGATCCAAGGCAGGGGCACCTAAAGCAGGTTACACAGGAATGCATCCAGGTGGATTTGGAATGTCTCCAGAGAGGGAAACTCCATGGCCTCCCTGGGCAGCTGTTCCAGTGCTCTGGCATTCTCCATGTAAAGAGGTTCTTCCTTTTGTGCAAGTGGAACTTTCTGGTGTTTATGGTCATTGTAACTCGCCCTGCTGCTGGGCACCACTGAAAAGAGCCTGGCACAATCCTCTTGGCACCTGCCTTCGAGACATTTATATGCTCCCAGAGTCTCTCCTCACAAGAGATGCTCCAGACACCAAGTGATCTTTGAAATGGCCCTTCACTGAACCATTTCCAGACTCACCTCATCTTTCATGTACTGAGGAGCCCAGAATTGGACACAGCCCTCCAATGTGCCTCACCAGGGCCTAGTGGAGGGGGAAAGTTCACTTCCCCCAACCTGCTGACCACACTCTTCCTGATGTACTCTTCCTGATGCAGGATACCCAGGGTTTGTGTTAGTTCAAGCAGACATGAAATAATATTTAAAATTTTGATCCCATATAAAATCTTCTCTCCTGACCCAAGGCCTTTTTGTTTACCTTGAGGGACTATTAAGTAGATTCTTATAATTTAATTTTTAGGCTTTTTGCCTTTTTTCTTGGAAAGCACTGAGATAAAATTCTTATTGTCTGAACTTTATTGGAATAACTAAAAGGAGGGGAGGATTTTCATGCTATTAAAATAGCTCCTTACAGTACTGAGAGTTTCTTCTCCAGTTATAGATCTGCTTTAAATTAACATTATCAGAAATGTAAAGCACATGAGAATTCTAAAATTTAATTCTCCTCACTGTGACAAAGTAGTTCTTGTGCAGTGGCAGCTTCAGTTTTAAATTTGTAATATTCTGGTCCTGGTGTCACATCTAAAATTTTCTAAGAGTAATTAGCTTGTAATATCTGGAAAGTGATATTATGAAATTTGACCATTCCGTTGGGCATCCTGAGTTAATCCTCAACTACTCTAAGATCTGATCAGATTTAGATCACTTAATTTTAGTTTTGTTTGACTATTGAGATACATATATATCACATACAAATGTATACAGATCATAAATGCTCCCAAAGAACCTTTGAATATTTTTCTTTTTATAAGTCAGGAATAGGTACCAATTAGTGATCATTTCTAGTCACTGTGCTGGGATGAATCTGAATCAGATCATATTCCTTTAATTAACCAGTCTTCCAGCTGCACCTTTTTCTTCATGAAGAACAAAAGAAAGATTTCCTTTGCTGATAAAGACAGCTGTATTCATTAGACAATGAATAGTTAATGAATTGGGCAAAATGAAAAATTGGCTTGTTTTGAAAAAGTGTACAAAACAATGACTGACCTAGACATCTCTGGAAACGTTCTATATACAGACTGTACATCTAACTGGCTGCAGTCAGATCAACACTTACAGACACTTTTTTTTGACAGATTTATCTCGGGGCCTTTTTTCCCCTTCTAAGTGTACATTCCCAGAAAAACGTGGTGTTCTTTGACAACGAGTGTGTTTTGCCCAAGAACTAGGTGGAATTCTTCAACACAGAGTGAATTGCTCACTAATGCAAAACAAGGCTTTTTCATTTTATTCGTGCTGCCTGGAACACCAAAACACTTCACGAAGGGACAGCATGGCACTTCTTGCAGGGTAAAGTCATTTAATTCCACAGAGCCCCTGATGTATTGGCAGTGTCAGGCTGTCATGTCATAGAACCTTTTCTCATGTGGAATGGCTTCCAGCAAGCATTTCTCTTGCTCCTGGTCAAACCCTCTGCAGCACTCTGCCACGAATAGCTTCATGCATCCTGCACATTTATTTCCTGAATTATAGGCCATACACTGGCCAGATTCACATTTCATTTTGATAACTTTTTTTTGCTGGCCAAGGTTGAATTGCCATGACTGCAAACATTGTTATGTAGCCTTTATAAATATGTTGAAGAGGTATGATTCAGTATTATCTTTGTTGACAGAGGTTTTAATTCATTTGCTATATAGCACTTACATCCATCTGATCTTCCCTAACAATTTAAATATACATCGTAACACATTGGTTTATTTTTCAACATAGTGCTTTGGATGCCTCATTTGAAAATCTGCATCTGAAATATACAGAATATGATGAAAGATGTACTGGAAGAGTGCTCATTAGAGCACATCTGCTTTGCTTCTGAGGAGGGCAGCAGTCTCAGGCAGGTTGTTTCATGTTTGTTTACAGAATAATGTTCTCTTTCTGGGCACTTCAACAATACGAAATACACAATTCAGCACATTGAGGTCAGAGATACTCTTTCAACCCTAGAAGCAGGGAAAAAAGGGCTTTTTTAGTGTGGGAGGAAAAAGAAACAAACAGCAAATTTGTCTCCCCAGTTTGTGCTTTTTTGCAAGAGAGAACAACTGTGTTATGAAACAGGTTAGTTCAGCAAGGCTTTAGTAACATCCTTGCCTTACTCATCATAACCTGTTTCCCCTTCTCTATAAGGATATTGAACAAGCATTGTTGTGTGAGGCATTGCTTGTGCACAGTATGAGAGGAACACTGAGAAACTGCATACTTGGTGCACTTGTAAGACTTGTAAAGACTTTTCATGGGTTCATGGAATTGCTTAGGTTAGAAAAGACCTTTAAGATCATCAAGTCTAACACAGTACTGCCACACACATCACTAAATCATGTCCCTAAGACTACATGTCTTAAATACCTGCAGGGATGGTGAATCAACCACTTCCCTGGGCAGCTTGTCCCAATGCTTGACCACCCTTTCCATGAAGAAATTTTCCCTAATATCCAATTTACTACTCCCTTTGTGCAACAAGGGCCCATTTCCTTTTTTCCTATTGCTTGTTGCCTGGAAGAAGAGACTGACCCCCACCTCCTACAACTTCCTTTCAGGTAGTGATAGAGTCCCCACTGAGCCTCCTTTTCTCCAGGTCAAACACCTCCAGCTGTCCCAGCTGCTCCTCATCAGACTTGTGCTCCAAAGCCTTCCCCAGCTCTGTTCCCTTCTCTGGACACATTCCAGCACTTCAAAGTCTTTCTTGCAGTGAGGGGCCCAGAACTGAGCCCCTCAGTTTGGAGGTGTGGCTTCTCAAGTGCTGAGTACAGGGGCACAATCACTGCCTTGGTCCTGCTGGCCACACTATTCCTGACACAGGCCAGCCTGCCTTTCCTTAATACTTACAAAAAAACCTGGCCACATGCAAGCAAGCAAGCAAGCAAGCCACTACTGACAACACAAAGTACTGACAATAAATGTTAATTCCAATACACACTGATTTAATGCATTGAAATAGTCATGACATTGGATGCAGACTTTTTGAATGGAAAAAAGAGAAAGTACAAGAAAGACAAAACTCAGTGAAGGGAAATTAAAATCCAACCCCTCTATTTTTAGGAGCCTGACTTAGCCAGGAACTCTTACTTTCAAGGAAACCCACTTGTCTATATGGACACTAAAGCAAACTAAGGATTTTTAGCTGACATAAAACATGAATTTTCATTAAAGGCGTAGTATAATGTCACTGTCTTCCATATTTTGATGATTCATGATTTTCATGATTCTATTCCACTTCTTGACTCTGCTGATGCTGGCTGATGCCTCAGGTCTTTATGTGCAAGCCCTGACTGTCCTGCTGGTGAAACTGTCTACATAAAGGACCATAGAGGAGGACAGTGTGGCCTTTGCATAAACCTCTAAAATTAATGCTAAGAGGATTCTGGGGGCAAAGCATTGCAAATAGTTTCTTCTTGGTTCAAGTAAATGCTAGGAAAATTCGAGTCTCAATAGGATAATGAGACCAAGCTTGAAGGAAATGGGAAAATCAGTTCTCAAGAACTAATAGTATTGCCTTCTTCTGTTACTGTACACATGCATGGTGCAGATTTAGAAAGAAAAATCAGAACAAATAGGAAGCAATATGTGACTGTTTATTCCTGTAATAGGTGAAAAAGAAAGTGTTTATAGCAACTCATCTATTCCAAGCCATACTGTTGTGAACTGAAAACTCTGCTCAACTCATTGGCTCAATGCAAATTTAACCTCATCAAGACTTTTGCCTGTGGCACTTACATCATAGTTATTAGGTCTATTTTCACT
The DNA here is from genome assembly GCA_013398995.1 of Alaudala cheleensis. Taxonomy (NCBI): domain Eukaryota; kingdom Metazoa; phylum Chordata; class Aves; order Passeriformes; family Alaudidae; genus Alaudala; species Alaudala cheleensis. The sequence goes on along the minus strand of VWYE01006658.1, from coordinate 127,138 downwards.
CTGTCTGCAGGGAGAAATGCATACTCTAATGCTTTGCGTGTTGCTATTTTCTTCATAGCCCAGAAAATTCCAGAGGAGAGGAATCCAAGATCTACTTGAATGTATGTATTTGGAAATGACAAATGGGAGTATTCCTCATGCCTCATCTTATGTTCAACATCTCAGAATTAAAATCTGAGTGGGGAAGGGGGAGTTGTTTGCTTGGTTGGTGTTTTTTTAATTGCAGTTTCCACAGGTGCCATTTTCTCATGGTAGTAAATAACCAAGTCTGATATGCTTCTAGATGGAATAGTTGGGCTTCAGGAACAGTGTTCAGCACCATTATCCTTGCCACAGGTAGTCACACCACTCTCCTTCAGTCTGACTTCATTTCTCACTTAAAGGATCCGTGTTGTGCAAATTTGCTTGAAGACTAGCTTCTATTTTTCTAGACTCTGGAAAGACTGCCATGGATAATGCTAAAAGTGCTCCAGAGCTCAGGTGAAAGCAATGTCTGGCAGTGTTCTACAAGCTGAGCTGTGTTCCTGGTGAGAAAGTCTGGATCTGAATCTGGTGTTGACACCCAGGCCAATGTCAGGCTAGCTTGAGCTCAGCACACTTTAGCTTTCTAAAACTGAAAAACATGCACCAAAGAGCCAGGAGGCAACGCAGGCAATGCAACATGACTATCTCTATGCTTTAATTAATACCCCAAAGCACCCTCTTCTCAGTCCCACTGATCATTCCCTCTATCTTATTTAAAAAAAAATAAAAAAAGATGTTGAGTTTCTGAGATGTATTTTGGGCAAGAAAACATCTTTTTCTGCAAATAATGAAAAATAATACTAGTCTGCAGAGCTGTCATAGTTTGAATGGGGGCAGAGATGAGAAAGTAAAAGTTTGTCCAAATTCTCTGCTTGTTCATGTGCTAATTTAATGTGATGCTGGAGAGGAATAACCTCTGAAATAGCAACTGTCAGGCCTAGGAACTCAGACATTGCCATATTATGGGATATTTTGACCTTCATCTGATATATCAAAGGTCAATTACTGTGGAAGACAACACATTATTCCCATCTCTTCACAGCACTTTACAGACAAAGACAGGATCCTACCCTAAGGATCTTACTTCTAAATTAGCTACAATAAGCAACAGATATCAACAAGGAAAAGACAGAGGGACATGCAGTTAAGGTTGAAATACTGAAATAATGAATGCAATATTCCAGATATTTGCTGAGGATCCAATTCTCAAGATCAGGAATGAGAATTATGAATTTGGTTGTCTTTTTTATCAAATGTATAGTAGTTATGAAGGCACGGACAGAGAAAGAAATTAACATGAGGAAATGATACTTTTGCTTTAGATGCTACATTTTCCAAAATAAATTGTCCACAGTAAATCTTAACCTTTACAAAAGAATTTAGCATTCAGTGCCAAGCATTCATTCGAATAATGGAGCCAAATATTTTTGGCCTTGTCTACAACTCTTTGCATGCTCACCCTCTTTAGACATTTTTTTAATTGAGTTTTATTAGCAGAAGATAGGCAATTAAAAAATAAGTCTAGTACAACCATAAAAGTTAAAAAAATACCCTTCCATTTGCATAGGAAGCTGCATGTGTGCAGCTTTTTCCAACAGGAATCATCAGGCAGCTGGGGGAAAGAAACACACTTTAGTTTTCATACAATACATTTTAACAAGAAAGGACAATATAAGGAGTAGTCAAAAACAAAAGATGGAGTAGTTTTGTTATGAAAATAATGGAACCAAAATATTCAGTGGGGAATTTTAGCTGCTCTGCTGAAGAATAATTCTACAATTCCAGTGATATTTATACTGCTACAGTGATTTAGTAGTGGTAGAAACATTTTTTCTTCTCTGTATTTTGGTTATTAGATTTTGATTCCCTAATTTTATGTTATCAGAATTATGTAGTGACATCTTATCCTTCCACAAACTTTAGAAATTTCCCATCAGTTGAAATACAGGACTAGAGAAGATTGCATAATGGGGCTGATTTCATTTCACAGTTCATGCTGATATTTTGTCTACTCTACAGAAAAAATCATGTAGTCTAGGAAACTCACAGACATGTTTAATGCTGATTGCTACAGCTGGAATATAATCTTTTAAAGTTGTACACTGGGGCAAACTTTCCTTCAAGATTCACTCAAAAGATTGATGACTCCATTCAGAATATTTCAAAACCCTCTAAGTGTATTCTTTGTGTTTGGAAATACCCACAACAAAAGCCATCAGCTCCATATTTCTATCAATAACTTACCCTTCAAAGTCAGAATAATACAAATGTGGAAGCACTGCAAATTCTGTTAGATGGGATGTAACACCAGCCTCTACAGCCCACACATTCCTCTAGGAAAATGAGGAGCAAATGTTTCAGGGAACAGCTTCATTCAAAGTACTGCAGCAAATGGAAGCTCTTCCATTAACAAGCGGCCAGTTTAAATCAACCCCTTGTTTGTGAGTGACTAAAAGCTTGATTTGAAATGTATTAAAGTGTCAGTCTTCCCATCGATTTCAAGGGGTTTTAACTGATGACTGAAAATCAAAAACTGCAGACATCTGCTGGTGTCTGTTCACAGGCCAACATGAAATTAATAATTGTTGCTGGATTGGGTTTTGATGCTGTTTGTGGGGCAGGCAGAAACATGAGATAAAGCCCACCCTGTGCCAGTACAGAGGAGAAAAGGGTAGTGAGAAACACTGCCTACTCAGCTCAAGAAGGAAAGTTCTTTCTTCCCCTTAAATGTTAGTCATCCTATGCTAGAATGTGACAGCTGAGATTTAATTCAAATGCCATGCTATCATGACTCTAAACATTAATTTGGCACAAACTGTCCAGTTCCCTATGACATACATCAGAGAAGGAGTTACCAATTCACCACTGGGTTCCAAATAAACAGATGAATCCTTATATTCCTAAATCAGCATGTAATTCGTATTAGATACTAATGTCTTGAAACCTTTGAATCCAACCAGGTTCAGGTGATGTTTCTAAAATTCCCCTCCTAGAGGTAGCTTTTTGGGACACAGATTCAGTTACTGTAAGTATCCCTGACTCTGGAAATCTTTTGCTGCAGCAACTTAATTTCAGCAAATCCAACATTATTTTGTACTAGTACCTGTTCTAGTTACAGTGAACTACATGTATGAGAACAACTGAGAAATTAAGATTTGGAATTGGTAGGATCCTGCCCAGGAGATAGATTTATCTGCACAAAACCACTGAATAAATCCCTAGAGGAAGATATAGGGAAAGAGAGTAATTCATTTTTGGAATTAAAAGATGAATTGTAGAGGTGCAAAGAGTTAAGCAGTAACAGGACAGAATGGGATATATAAAACCAACCAATTAGCATTTCATCATCCATGTATTGTCTGGACAATAACATTTATTTCATAACAGTAGATGCTATAAAATAAAATAAAAAGAAATACTGAAGATATCTTTATATGTATCTAGCTACCAGACAATTAGGTTGGAAGGATATTTCATAGTTCCTAAAATATTTGCAGCAGTAAAGATTCCAATTCCTATAAGGGTGTGGGCTTGCAACAGTGAGAAATCAACCAGTTAGTGAATACCAAGCAACATGAGAAGCATTTCCAATAATAAACACAATTAGCAATGTAAATGAGAAATCTATCTGATTTATAGGCTGCATATGCAATTATAAGACATTAATAAAATGTTACCCACAGAGCAATCCAATACATTTGTTTACTCATGCTCCCAGATTAAGAAAGTAATGTTGTCAACCAACCAATTGTGGGCATTACATATTCAAGATTAATTACCATCTGCATGGGACAGATGTTAAATCTTCAATTTCACAGCAAGGCATCTATAGCTTATTTCCCTTGGACTGCTTCTTTCTCTGATCAATAAATGTATCAGCCTAGCTGTTCATCTTGCCACAGAGGTCAGAGGAATGACAGAGGTACATCTGGTTTTGTGTCAAATAAGGGCTAAGGAAATGAATCCTTTCAAAGCACATAAACAGCTTGGATGCAATTGTCCTTCAGCTGCTCATGATTAAGTTTCAATCATTTTGGGAATTTGCTAGCAAAAAACCCCTCAAAATCAAAACCAAACTCTAAGACCAAGCCACAAAAACAACATTTTTGCATATTCTCAAACTAGAATTCATGTTCAATTTTCCTGTGTGCTGTGCTCCATTACCCACCACACCTTCAGCTCATTTGATCATGCCGGTGTGAGAGCAGATTTTGGCTAGGAGTTGACTCACAAAAGCTCTAATTTTTATTATTAATGTTAGTATTATCTTTTTCATTTTATTTCATAAAGGCAGAAAATCAACAGTTGAATTGATTGTCATTTTAGTGACCAGAAAGTGTTATCTTTGAAAAAAAACCATAAGAAATAAATTTTAGTAGCATAATGACTTCACAAAACAATGCATAAGAATATTCTCAAACTAGGACTTGACCAAGAGTGATAAAACTCATAGCAATCTTGCTCTGAATAACCATATAGGTCTCTACTGTTTAACTGCTTCCCTTTGTCTAAAGCTCTCTGAAATCTCAGCAACCTCAGTTTGTGCCACCTCAGTCACCCATGACTGTTCTGAATTGTCTGCTCTGTGAAGATGGGAGCTGTAACACAGTCCTGAGCAGATAGACAGCTCTTTCTGTTCTGTTTAAGTTCCCTGGAAATGTCCAAAGGCACAGAAAGAGTCAAGGCTACCGTTTCCTTCATCTGATGAAATGACAGCTTTGCTCAGCTCTCACATACACACCAGGTCACCCAGGTCTTCTTCAATTGTTACTAACCTGAGGAAGTGACCCTTCCTGTTCCCATCCCAGAGGAGTGCCCTGAGCGCAGAATCCCTCTCTGCTGCTGAAGATCAGTCCCTGTGCAGTCAGGTGTGCAGCAGTCAGGGCAAGACAACTGGGAAGGAAAGGCTTCTAGTCCCTGCCCTGAGGGGAGATTTTAATAAACCCAGAATAACTCTAACAAAAAGTACACATTGTTTGGAACCTTGCATCTCCCTCAACATGTGTGTGGGGTTAGGTCACTTTGACCAGAATTATTGATGACTGGATCCTCCTTTCACAGTCTGAGCTCAGTCCCTGTGGGTGTGTATAATGGTCTCAGTTCCTGGGTGACTGATTTAGCTTCTGGTCAATTATGTAAAAATTATGTTCAACTAGACCAGGTTGGTAAGAGCTCTATCCAAGCTGACCTTGAGTGTTTCCAAGGGCTGGGCAACCTGTTCCAGTGTCTCACCACCCGCATTGTAAAAAATTTCTTACTCATATCTAGTCATTTAAAACCACTATCCCTTGTCCCAAAACAACTGCTAAAAAGACTGTCCTCATCTGTCTTTTAAGCCCCCTTTAAATACTGAAATAGAATAGGGTCTCCCCAAATCCTCATCTGCAGGCTGAGCAATCCCAGCTCTCTCAGCTTTTCCCCTTAGGAGAGGTGTTCCTTCCCTCTGCTCATTTTTATGGGCTTCCTCTGGACCTGCTGCACCAGGTGTGTGTGTTTCTCATTCTGAGGATCCCAGAGCTGGATGAGATGGGCTGGTGAGAACTCCAGATGAAGTCTCACCAGAGCAGAGGGGCAGAATCATCTCCCTCAACTTCCTGCCCACACTGCTGGTGATACCATCTAGGATACAATTGGTTTTCTGGGGTGTAAGTGCACATTGTGGGTCATGTCCAGTATTCCATCCACCAGCCCTCAAGTCCTTCTCATCAGGGTTACTCTCAATACCCTTTATCTCCCAGCCTGTATTGATACCAGGGGTTGTTCTGACTCAGATGTTGAACAACATTGCCCCACTACTCAAGCTTAAAATGCTATGTATAAAGGCAGAATTAAGGTTGCAAAACTAAATTTTACTTTAAATTTTTATTCTTCATCACCTTATCAAAATTGACAGTGTTACTAGGTCAGAAAATGTAATTCCCATTTTATAAAGGATAATGTCCATTTTATAAATTAAGAACTAAGGATGAGCATAGACTCAGTAATCTGTCTAAAAATTAATTTCTTTGCATGTGTTCTAACTCCTTCAAGTCCAAAGGGAATTTGCTTCCACATTCTCTTGATTTTTAAAATAGGTTTCAGGTATATTACAGTAACAATTGTGACTAACACTTTTTTCTGTACTGAAGGAAAACATGCTGCTCTCAAGATGTTATATCTTGTGGACACTGTGTCCAGGACACAACGATTTGGAGAATCTGGTTTATGATGGACCACTTTATCTGCTTCCATTGACAGTGCTCTCTATAAAGATAAGTACACAGCTGTGCTGCTGGAGTTTTGTGCAAGAGGAACTCATTGACTTTGAACCTTTGTGCTTTATATTTGTTTCAGTGGAAAAAAAGGATAAACAAGGCTCTGAATCACCTTACACAATACACAGAAAACTCGAAAATTTCATTTATACTTTTAGCCATGAACTATAGGAAAAACAGCATTGTCCACAGCAATACTGTTCCCATTAAAAATAAGCTATTCCTGATTGTTGCAGCAACATTTAAAACAGGAACCAAGTCAAAAGTTAGCACTTATTAAAGACCTGTGGGGAGTGGCAAGAATTGCTGTTGTTGCTAGAGAAAGTCAAGTGGAAGAAAGAAAGCAGGCAGTGGAGTTAGTCTAACAGAGGGAGGCTCAGACCAAGGCCAAGGACATCACTAGGGAGCCAGGAGCTGCAGTAAAGGCATTTCACATGCAGGACTCACACCTGGGCAGGGAGAAGAGGTGTTTGTTTCATGAGGTTTCTTTCAAAATCCAGAGAACACCGTGATAAAGTTGTGATACATTTTCAATGGCTCAAATCTCCTGACTTCTTTTGCAGTTATCCTTGTTTATTGCCAGCAGGCTCCAGAAAATAGTTTTAGGAGTGCTGTATGCCAGGTAACTTGCTATCTAGTGGAACAGACAGTGCTGATTTTTTTTCTTTAGACTTTTAAATATAGAATTTCTATTGTGATTATCTGCACTTTTCCATTTAAAGGGGTCTCATTTGTCAGAAAAAATAGTAAGATTGTAGTGTGAAAAAAAAGGCAGAAAGGGGGAATGTGATTCTGCAGCTTAACAATACTGACTTAGAAAAAGGGGTTTAATAAACACCAAACAGGAAAAAAAAGAAAGATGGAGCAAAAAAAGTTGTCAAGCATGAGAATAGGCTGACCAGGGAAGAGGTGGAGTCACCATACCTGGAGGTGTTTGAAAGACATGTAGATGTGGCACTGAGGAACATGGTTTAGAGGCAGACCTGGCAAAGTAAGGCTGATGTTTGGACTCAATGATTTTAAGGACTTTCCCAAGCTAAAAGTTCTGTGGTTCTATCTACTCTATCAGCACTCAGCTAGGACAGTCAGGTTCTGGTGTTCATTTCTGCAATTGCTTCCATGTATCACTTATTGACCAATCATTTATTAAAATAAGGAAGAAGATTGCCTCCTGTGCACACTGATCAAACTATGAAGGTAAGTGGAGTTTTAAGGATGCCCCACTATGCAACATCTGGTGTATAACATCCGACTTTTCTCATGAAGTGATTTCCTGGAGTTGTTAACTGAGATGTTTAACTCTTTTTTATTGGCTTGATATTCAGTATTTTATTGGTGTCTTATATAGCTTCCAACTGATCTCCATGGTATGACCTTTTTAAGAATTTTTGGTTTAAAATGTAAAGTTAAAGAGGAAAAACTAGTTGGTAGGAAATGTCAAGTGACAGTTACAAAGTTGGTTGGCATATAGGATGGAGAAAAGGACAAACCCTGGAAAAAATTTAGGTGACCTGTCTCACTGGAGATTCCAATGTTTTGATGTCTGTTTTGTGTCAGACAAGGGAGGAATACACTGCAAGTCCTGTGGGAACAGCCAGGGTACACAGTGTTGGCACAGGCAGAGTTGGGGGCCACAGGAATGCATGGCATTCCAGCCCATGACAGATACTGGAAAAAAGGGGAAGCTAACAGCCACTGTTGTTGGCTTTCATTGAATACTTGGAGATAATTTCTTAAATAATAATAATGGCACAGATTCTCTATATTATCAGAACACTTCATTCAAAAATAATATATTCCTTGCAAAATTCACCTTAGACTTCACCACTAAGACATGGAATATTTTGTAATTGCAGAGGTGGAACTTGTGGTTCTCCCTCTGCCAACCACTGCTCCTTTTCTTCACCTCCTAAAGCACATACTTGAGATAAAAGAGATTTTTTTAAAACTTTCAGGGTGGTTTTCGATATAGAAGATTACTCCTCTTGTTTGTGGTTAACTGCTCCTGCTACTCTAGCCTCTACTTGTGTTTCCTCATAATCATGGTAATATCTCTGCTTTTGTGGCTGTGCTTTGCCACAAATGTGGTTAATAAACGACTCATAACATAATATGCTTTATAATTTAGTCTGGTACTGTGTTGCACTGGAATATCAGGTGCATACTTTGTACCACATAATGAAACAGGAAAGGTACTGGGACGGGAAAAATTTAATTTTAAAAGTACATGCGTTTGCATAGTGCATAAACATCAGACAGATAGCAATAATCAAACGTAATGAAATCCTTCAGGTCCCTTGTAGGAGCCCTCAGCAGTGCAATAACATCACAGCCCACAAAGGGGCACCCAGATGCTGCATTTAAATCCACAATCCTCTAGTGCCTTCCCATGTGTATTTCCAGACACTTTAACTTTAGAAGTTTCCAGACAAAAGTTTTTCCTCACCATGACACCGCTCCCAAGTCGCGGTGAAATCCCAGCCTATAAAAACCTCTACAGTCAGTAGGATTCATTTGAATATATATTTAATTAATCTCTCTTCATTTATCACCCTGACAACTATGATACTGGAGTAATTTACAGATATTGCTTTCTTTTTACAAAACTACCAGCATGTTTTAGACTAATGAAATTGAGGCCAACAACAACATTAAAAAACAGCCTCAGAGGAAAACTGCCAAATACTTGTTTGGCCAGAATATTTATGATAAAAACAACATTACACATGCTCAGTTCTTATCTGTCAAATGCTTCTTGGATTTGCTCTATGTGCATTTGGCTATACCCTTCCCTCTTCTATTAAAATCTATCCACAAAAACATTGCAATTTTACCCCTTTCTATTGCTGGAAGCTCAGATATGACTCAGCTTTTCCAACAAACCCCCTACATTCCCAATTTCCTATTGCACTGAACATATGTATGCCAGTCCTCTTTTCATGCAAGTCTGTAACATCTCTGACCCACAGGAGAAACAAAGCGGTGGGGCCAGTTTTGAGGCAGTTGTGATGTCCATGTTATTCTCGGCTGTTAAGAAACCTGAAATGAAAGGGGATTTATAACAATTGTATTCCACTGAAAAGATCTGCATAATTAATATATGGCCATGATTTCTGCCCAGGATATTTGCCAGACCATGGCTTTAAATACTGACAGTCTCTGAGAAACAGAGCTCTGCTTGTTGTACGGCTGGGAGGCCAAAGCAGGAAAAATTAGATTAACTCAGCCAGTGAAGGTAATAGTTTTACTGGGAAACAGCTGACTGGCATGTCTACATGAACATCCTGGTGGGCATCTTGTGTTCTAAGGGAGGACATTCTACAATTCTAAGCAAGATTAAAGACATCTTCTTGTATATATATATAAAAAAAAACAAACTTCTCACTATTTTGCCTCGCTAATTGAAGAGAAAAAGTATGCAATGATTGAAAAAAGGGCATTAGGACAATGGCAAGGCATGAATTTCTGTGACTACAAATTCTGTATGTCAGTTTTAACTCTGCCATTTTCTTCAGAACAAAGCCTAATACCATATCTGCAATGACAACTTCTTAGAAAATGCACTTGCAGAGGTTTACATCAGTTTACAAAGCTGAGAAACGAGTCACATTTCCAATAAAAATCACACATTACATCAAATGGTGATAGCTTTGTCCCAAGAAATAGTGGCATGGAAGAAGTGAGGTGTGAGAGATTTTATTTGGAATCCTGTGTTGCAAACAGTGTAGTTATTATTTGAGATTCCTCTCGATTTTAACTCTTTTTAAAAAAAAAAAAATTTAAATTGCTCAATAAAGTAAGCAATCTACAATAGATATTCCAGCTATAGATGATGTTTGTCCTCACCCATTGTCCTGGCCTTTTGCAGACTGAAATAAGAAAGCTGGTAATATTGTATGGGACCAGCAGCCTGCAGGAAATGTCTTTGGAAGTAGGGGGCTATTTGTCACTACCTGAACTTGCATTAAGCCATTCAGCATAGGCTTGCTTAAAATCTTGCTGCAGAATGAGAAGTGTCATGAACTCAGCTGTAAGATAACAGTACTCAGCCAAGCACATTTGTATCTTGATATGTCTGGTACAATTGACAGATTTATCATGTCCTACCCCTTTACTGCACATTGCAGGCAGGGTTGTAATTGGCCAGGATGGTTAAGATTTGATTTAAGACAATGGTTCTATCAGTTTGATTTTTGCTAACAGGGCATAAGTGTTCCACACAGAATTATGTCTTCCTATGTTACAACCTGCCCTGGGTTAACTGTGTGCTGCAGTCACATCTTTTCCTGCTTTTACATCATTTGTTATGAGAGAATATGTATCTGACCACACCCCATATTCACACACGAGGAGAATGATATTTCTCAGCAGTTTACCCAAAGTATCACCATTTTCAAATCAATAATGATTGTCAAGAGGATTGCAGACTCCATTTTGACTCATCACTTTGATGGATTACAAGGAACATAGCTAAATATCCTTTGGCATCAGACAAAGGTCTCTTTTTTCATACTTGTTATAGTCCAATGCAGAAAATTCAAAAAATTAGATGACAAATGAACATTAGTGAAGTGAGCAATTAGAAGTATGGTTCATGGCCAACAGTAGTTAAATGGCTTCATCTTTATTAGAAGTATGGTTTATGGCCAATAGTTGTTAAATTACTTCATTTTTAAATATATATGACGAATCATATTAGCAGAATGGAGTGTAATGGATGCCTAATTCTCTTATGGAAATGTGCAATGCCAGTTTCAGACAGAATCCTAATGACATAATTGTGGATGAGGATTTTGCCTTGTTTGTTTTTCTGAAGTCAGACCTTTAAACAGTTTTGCAGTACATTCTTAATAGCTCTGGGTTAATTTTTTTCTTTTCTGAGAGACAAGATGGCACAGAAAGAGCCATATGAAAACTTCCACCTCTAACACCTTATGGCAGTGATTTGGATCCCCAGACTGGCAGCAGTCTTGTGTATTAGTAACATTATTGAATGGATTTTCAATAAATCTCTCAGTTAATTTTTCTTGTGGGCTGTAGCATGTAGGACAGAGCTAACAACAGGATTTGCATCTTCACTGGAGGCATGGAAAATACTGGAAGCTGATGGATGAGAAGTGCTGGTGGGGCCGGATTGCATTAAATTCAATAACTGCAGCAGCTGGTTAGAGCTTCCTAACACTCTGCTGTGGAGAGAAGGATGCTGCAGTTCTGATCTGCTGTTATGTTTTTCAGATGTGAAGAAACAAAACAATTGGACCAGGCATATTAGAGACTGGGATTTGCAGTCCATTCCTACTTCCTTCGGTCAAAGGTCTCACAGGTTGTAATTACATCCCCTTCCTCATTAAATTGTCCTCCAATTAGTTGTCACTAGTGGATAAATTATCAGAAACTAAGTTTAAAAGTTCCTTTCTTTGATGACAGTTTCTAATTTGATTTGTGACATGACAACGAGTCTCTCACACTCTGAGTGCATGGAAACAACCCACCATGATGTGTCTTGGCTTCTGCAGCACCTATTGTCTCAAATATCCAGACTTCCTTGACACAGGGAGTAGAACATAAAACTACACAGAAGTGCTTCCAGGTCCCCCAGCTTAAACTTAGACATGGTAAAAAAGAGAAAGAAAGAGCATTTTCTTCTTACTGTGTTGTAAACTTTGTGGGATATGGATATTTTGGAAGTGGACTCTATTTGCTATATTAAAAATTAAGTCAGAGTTCTAGGAGGTGCTGCCACCAATGCCAAATGCAAAGACAATCCAGGTAGGGTTTGGGGGTTTTGGCAACATAGGTCGTACCACATTTGCAACTTTTATCACATTTTCAAGGGCAATGACAACATGTTAGGATCTTTTTGGATACACTGACTTCCAGGATTCTCTAGCCACAAGTTCACATTTCAGCAGAAACATGATCTAGACAAGTTGCCTGCCTTATTCCCTTGGCCTCTCTGCACAGTCACATTTTAACAGAAAATAGTTGATGTAACAGCCTGAAGCAGCACATGGAACATCTGAGTAAAGGGAGAGATATTTGCTCCTCTTGCTGTTCCAAGGGGGAAGACTTCATTTATTCTTCCCATTTTTTTCTCTTTCAAGAAAATTCAAAATACAAAAAAAGTCCACATAGCTGTGATTTAATTAAATATTGAGCCCCATGTAACACTAAGAAAAGGTTGAATTTAAACCTAATATCTTCAGACACTGATGCTTTCAGGAAAATGTCCATGGCTAGGAGGTTTCTTGCAACTCCTGTTTTTAATTTATGTCATAGAAAGTAAATTTGCAAAGTTGTTCTGCTGTCAGGGAAAAGGAGTTAGGCTACTGTGTGTTGGAAATTCCAGAGGGAGAGCTAGAGAAAAAAATCAGACCAGTCAAAGTCAATGCACAACAATACATTTTTTTTAATGTGCTTACCAAGAATTGTTGTAGTTCCATTTTTTTCAGTCCTTTTCCATGAAATATTCTTCACAAGGGACTGTTGGAGTGTACTCAACAAAACAGACAAATGCAATGTTAAGGCAAGATTGTTTAAAAAGAAGTTAATAACAAATGTTAAAGAACCACAATATGAGACTCTGGGGAATGTTCCAAGGGAACAAATGGCTTATGCAATTCAGGGTATGCAGCTCTGGCCTGCACAGAGCATCAGATAGGGGTGAATATAACCAGATGATTTTAATTGAAAGATTATGCTTTTAAGCCAGGGCCGGTCTCCTTTGTTGCATGATGCACAAAACCACTCCAGTCAAAGGACTCAAGTGACTGAGCTGACATTTGAACAAGCACTGAACATTTGACTGTTTTTTCTTGCCTCTCTTAATTTGCAGGGTTAGAAATGCCCACCAACATTGAGATATGACAGTATTCTCTGAACTGTTAGGCATTCTGTCACTTAACAAGCAAGACTGGAAAAAATTGGTTTTTTCTGTTTGGGAATTTAGTTGTGTCCAAAGAAAATTCAGTTGCCAGCCTTTTACCAAAAAGTGGATGGATTAAATTTAAAAAATAAAAAATGGTAATCCAATAGATAACATCGTTTAAATAGTTTCTGGTGTCAAAAGGAGAATTATTTCTCATACTCATGTCTCAGGTTTTATATGCAGCTGCCAATGAGGCTACAATTGTTATCAAGTACAGGAGTGATTACTTCTTAACTTCTTCTTTAAATTGATACCAAACAATCATTGAACAGACTGTTGTTATTTTCAGAACTAAAACAATTTGAAGGCTGTATTGATTTTTTCAACAAAGCTTTCTGGGTCTCAAAAAATTTTTATACAATTTCTCAGGTTTTAATACATAAATTTAATCTCCTGTATTCTGAATCTCAGTTTCTAAGCAGCAAGGACTCTAAGTGAAGGTTATTTTTTCAGGCCAAATTTAAAAGGATAGATCCTGAGCAAGTATAAACAATGCACACAAGTGCCTGAAATGAAGTTATTTAAATGATAGCATTTCAGGTAAAATTTAAAATAGAACAAAGCAAAGTTCCAAACATCCAGAGTTTGCACATATTATTTTAGAAAATAAAACTGGACTAGGTCTGGAACAAAAATAAGCCCTTTTTTAAATCCTAAATTTGAAATTTACGTTCAAAATTTCAGATCAAACCCGGTAGTTACTGCACCTGTCTGGCCCAGGGGTAGGGCAGAATAGAGGGCTCCTCTCTCCCATAACTTAATGTTGGCTTATTTTGATTCATTCATCACACCCCAAAACATTATTTATTGTCTCTTACTGTGTGTGTGATATATTGTGATTCCATAAAGCTTTGGATGCAGCCCATCTTTCAAGCTGTTCCAGGAGCAGAAGCTCCAGTGTACACACAAGCATTGTTTATAGTGGTTCTGCATCATATTTAATGCTGTGGGTGTATTGGTTATCCAGGTAACTGTTATCTAAGAGGCATTCATCTTTTTCCTTTCCTTCTCTCTCTTCATCAAAAGTTAAAAATAGGATTGGCTTTGATGCAGAACATTAATTTGAGGGAACTGATGTGAAGACCACAAACGAAACCTGTCATCTCCCACCTGCAGCTTTGTCAAATGTGAGCTGGTCTAATTTGCCAAGTTTCTGAGAGATGTCAGGCACAGCTGCTACTCATTTATGGTTTATAAAGGGACTTTAATCAAACCTGTGTGGACTCTCAGGGCTTGCACCAATGGCAGGGATAGTCTGAACTCACAGGATCCTTATTTATTAGTGTACAGTTAAAAGGTTTTTAAAAAATAATATCTGGATTCTGTAGTTGGAAAGATTGGTAAGATTAGGGCTGCACAATAAATATTTGTTTTAGAAAAAAAGTCAACAAAGATGTATCTTCTGAAAGATAAGTTCTGCAATGGTAAATGTCAAATATTGGGGCAATGTTAAGAAAGAGATTTAATATCCGATGTCTGTAGGAGGAGAGCCAGATAATGAAAGCATTGAGATTACATGCAGGATTTTTCTTCACATAGTAATTTAGGAGGCATGGAAAAAATCAAGGATGTTGATACAAAGAATATTTAGAATCTGAAAGAACTGCAAGTTTGTTCAGCAATACAAAGCTTCCAATGATCTTTAGTGAAAAAGAGTGTGTCTGAGGTAGACCTGAAAGCTGAATGATACCACTCACAAAAAAGTCAGCCCTCCTCTTGAAAATTTCAGCACACATCTCTTTTTCTAATTTTTATGTCTTTATTTCTGTTAATACTTCTAATTTCAGCGAGAAATATCAGCTTGCAGGCTAAATGATTGTTCAAACCAGAAAAATCATGCTTTGCTTCTCTGGCAAAAACAATGAGAAATGTTAAATTCCCACAAAGGCACAGCTCTTCATCTTGAAGGGAACTGCTAAAGCAGTTTGTGAAGGACATAGAGAGTGACTTAAGTCAGCTTCTCACTACTCAGTAATTGGCTGTAGACAAAAATGGTGATTTGAGGCCAAAGGCAAGCAGCTGATGTGCAGTCTTACAGGAGCTGCAGGTATAAAAATAAAAAAATAAAAAAAAAGAAAAGGAAGCTGGTCTAAATCAGCCATGCTCTCATTATGGTTGAGCTAACAGTCAAATACAGGGCACTGTCACTATCAAAAAAAAGAACCATGATGTATTTTGCTGCCTGCTTGCAAGTGGGTAATGGATTATTTCAGTGAGTGACTGCAGTGGTCAGGGGATCACAGGCTAATCAGAGCAGGATGACTGTGTGCCAACAAACACTAATGAGCAGCTATTCTCATAATCAGTGGTTCAACTTGCAGCAGTCATGGAAAGGGAACACAGCACAACAGCACATGCAGATGGGACACATCCAAGTCTGGCACAGTAGGCTATTTGCCTGAATACAGGAATTGAAATTACAACACTGATAATCTGGACCACTGGTGTGTGCTAGGTGTATGAATAAATCCATTGACCAATTTAAAAATATCTAATATTTTTTGTGTATTCCAACAGTGTTGGAAAGTGGTCAGTCAGTAGGTATCTCATTAAATGTATGTGGGACAGGGAATATGACTCAACAACTTTGATCTTGAGCTTCTGCTATAACATTCAAACCCATTGTGTTTTGTTTGGTCACTATCATTTTGCTTCCTGCCATTTATGTTTGCAATTAATAAATACAGAATAAAAGTGAATAATCCAGGATTGATTTATTTCAGAAAACCTCGATTATGGGTTAAACAAATTTTGGAGGAATGAAAAGCTGGAAATATTATTTTATTGGGATGCTAGGAGAATGCAAAAATTCTCCAATAAAGGCCATAGAAAGTTGGGAAAGGATCAGGAAAAAAATACAAACTTTTCCACAGTACCATGGTACTTGCAGACTGAGCACTTTTTCCAGGTCACCCTCAGAGCACTGATAGTTACATTTCCTAAAATAAAAGAAGTATGAATAAAATATAAAAACAGCTTTACAGCCATGTGTGTATGTGTGTATGTCTCTGTGTGTGTGTATTAATCTTTTCCCTTCTGGTGAAATTATTCTCATCACTAAGTTGAGGAAGTCAAGTCCTTCCCGTGCTGTATTTCAGTTATCTTATCAAACTGCTGACATTACNCAGACTTGTGTCCTCAAAATTCTGAAAGCAAGGGTTTGGCTTTTTCTTTGAGAGTAAAATATTCTGGAAAATTGCTTTGTCTGAAAACTGATATTAAGCAAGTTTAGCAGTAACAAAGCTGACCTACAGGGGAGTTTCTCAACACTGCAATATCTACAAATATATTTTACCTTTTTGAATATAATGCATCAATAAAAAAAATAAAAAAGAAGAAAAGCTTCATGCCTTAGAGCTTTAAATATCAATTATGGCAGGGTTCCTTTCAGGGAGGTGAGTTTATATATGTTTAAAGCAGAGGTACTTACCCTACATAGTGGTAGGGAGCAGTCCTATTTCTATAGATACTAACACTGGACAAAGAAGAGCCCTTCTTTTTATTCTGCTCTTTCTTCATTTACAGTAGAGAACCAAAGCTGCTCTTTTCAACACCAAACATTTTTGTTTGAATGGTGTCTGTCTGTGGACTTTTCTGATTACTGCCTGAACTGACATAGGAGCTTCAGGTTCTCTGCTCATCACTGAACTTAAACAATCTGTTCTCTCAAAGTCAGATAGCATCATTATTTACTTTTCAGAGTTTCTGTTCAGAGCTAAATATATCCAACCAGCCAGGCCACCACAAAGAATGTGCCTGGAAAATAATGTTAAAGCTGTCCAGGTAGTGAAAGCTTTCTGCAATATGCTTCAGTAAATGGATTAAATGAAAGGCAAGCAGGTTTGTTTTTTTTCTGAACTCTTTCTCACAGCAAACAGGAAAATGTAACAGGACAAGTACCCACTGTTCCCTTTGTCCATACAGTGGTCAGGTTTCTTCATTTCATTTGTGGCCAATGCAGTGATTTTATGAGTCACTTAAACCTGTTTTGACAAAGTACAGTTGGCAGGATTAACTTCTCTAAAACATCCATTGCTTTAAATTGTGCATAATGGCATTTTAATGTGTGTAACATTGCATTAGCAGTGGAACTGTCACTAAGCACATGGCCATTTCTTTTCATGGTGCAAAGACATTCTGGACATACTTTAAACCCTGGATCTGTGGATAGAGAAAGGTGCCACTAGAGAGAGAATAGACATCTAATATTTTGCTTTACTTTTTGACTGGGTTACAACACTGAAGGACCATTTTCTGCCTGAGGATGCAGGATCTGGCCCCACGTTGTTGCATCATCCTCACACAGCTGTGTCACACAAATCTGCTGCATTTGTGTTCTCCCACCTCTAAAACAGATAAGTCAATGCTTATCTTCTTTGCAGTAATATTTTGAGATATCAAGAATTAATATTGTAAAAGTACCTTTCATGGTTTAATCCCACATGGTAACTCAGCCCCACACAGCCACTTGCCCAACCTCCAGCAGGATGGAGGAGAGAATGGAAAGAATAAAAGTAAGAAAACTCATGGGCTGAGACAGGTTAATGGTACAGAAAAAGAATGGAATAATAACAATAATGATAATAATAATAATACACAAAGTAAAGGATGCACAATTGCTCACCACTCACCAACTGAAGACCAGCCAGTCCCTGAGCAGTGGTCTCTGGCCAGCTTTCCCCCCAGATTATGTACTGAGCCTGTCACCACATGGTATGGAGTATCCCCTTGGCTAACTGGAGTCAGCTGTCCAGGCTGTCTCTCCCCCAAAACCTCTTGTGCCCCTCCAGCCTTCTTCCTGGCAGGGCATGCAAAGCTGAAATGTTCTTGACTTAGTATAAACACTTCTTAGCAACAACTAAAAACATCCCCGTGTTACCAGTATTATTCTTCATACTGCACCCAAAACACGGCACTGTATTAGCTAATAGGAAGAAAATTAACTCTATCACAGCCAAAATTAGGACAGAATTTGAAAGTCACAGAACAAATATTCTACTTCAAACCAATATTCTTTTTGAAAATCCTTTTATCTGTCAGCAAGGAAGGTGTCTTATTAAATTCCTTGGTCTCTTCTCCCCCTTGTTTACCATTCCCATTCTGGATATGCATCATACACAGATATTACAGAGTTCATGGGTAGACAAGAGCAACTCTATCATTTTTCAGAGTATAAATTTAACAGTGTGTGTGCATGGTGGAATCACAGGATAACTCATGTTGGAAGGAGCCACTGGAGGTGCCCTGGTCCAGCCCCTGCATGAGAGTGCTGAGCCTTGGAGGATGTCAGGCCTGGGCAGAGCCACCTCACTGATGGCAGCACCTCTAGTACATAGTAGTAGGCTAGAAATAGCAGATTAAAAATCTGGCAAAGAAAAAACCAAACCAAACCAAAAAACTCCCACAATCTCATTATCTTTTGATAGTTACTGGGAAAAGAAAAGCTTTGTCAAACCTAAAGCACAGGGTCTGTATTACTATTAGAAAAATATCATCCCCCCAGTAAGGAGCCTGTGCTGATATTTAACAGAAGAACCCCTTTAAGCATTCATTGTCTAATCTAAACTCTTCTTGAAGTCCCTGAGGAAATTCCTATTAGTGAGCAGGATCATTTCTATTTCTCTTTTTAACAGATTAGTGTGTGTTTACATGAAGGCCCTGTAGGCACCAATTACTCTGTATTCATATAGCAACTGCAGAGCTTAAGAATCCCTGACATTCTCTTCTATTGGTAATTCAGAAATTTGCCTTGGCAAGCAATGGGACTGAGAGCATCCATCTCTTTTCAGATATTAGGATTCCAGTGTTCATTTGTTGAAATGAAGTTCTTAACTCACATGATTCTAAATATTAAACAAGTACAAATCAAATACAGGGTACTTTTAAGGTAGTGCAGAGAAATCCCAGAGTTTCTGGTCCTGCTCACAGCTTGGCTGAGAATCCTCAGAAAGGAATTTAGCAAGTGTGTTCAACTTCACAGTTACACTGTCAAATCATGTGGGCAGGAGGCAAACAGTCAAGAATTACATGAGCCAAATGCTGCTGCAACTTTTCAGGAAATTCTGAGCAGCAACAGAGGAAGACAAAGAAGAAAATCACAAGATAAAAATGGTAAAAGCTTAATTGCTTCACCTAGAAGCTCTCCACAGAGAATCTTCTGGACTTTCTTAGCTCCTTGCCCATCCATACAGTTGCATGCCTGTAGAATGGTTGCTCTGCAGAGGGGAATACATCAGCATGATGGGAACCATGTGTTTTATACACTCCACGGGATGTGTCCTGCTTTTTCAGAAGGCCCAATTTGCAGGATGATTGACTGCACAGGACATGGGTTTGGTTTTGAAATCAGCCCAGGGGCTGTCTTTAGGGCAGTGCAAAAGAACATGGTGCACTCTGCAGCCTGGAGGCTGAAGGGAAAATAGACTGCTGGAGATCACTCCTTATTTTACTCAAGGGCCTCAAGAACAGGAAAGAGGCAGAAATCTTTCTTTCATGCAGCACCTAAAACAGGCAGCCAATGGTTTATACATATATGCATATATCTATATGTAAAAATATAAGATATAAGAAAAAAGAACAAAAAAATATGTTGAAGGCTTACTTCCCAGAAACCAGGAATTTAAATTATTGTTTAGATGAAGGGGGTGAACTGGGATGGAGGGGGAAGGAGAACAAAACATTATCAGTGTATTCTCTATTCCTGCCTTTTATCTGTGCTTAGTAAATCTAATCCCACTGACTGATCTTCTTGTACAAGTTATTGAACTGAGAACCTCCTTTTCCATGGTGTGTCTTTACCCTATTCCTTTCTATTTAATGTAGATATTCAAGGCAAATGCAAATGTTGCTGCAATAGAGAGAATTATTGCTAATTACTACCAATATTAGATGGTCTGTGCAGGTTCTTCTGGTGAGAGACAGAGCTCTGGTGCAGGGTGTGGTGGCTCATCACTTGATCCTTAATGATACAGGTAAGTGGTGAATAAAAATAAGGTAGAGATAGAGAAAACCTCATCAAATGAGAGTCAGTAGTAGCAATATGGTGAAAGGGCTGTCATGAGGGAGGACAGGATGAGAGCATGGTTTATTTAGCAGAGTAAAGAAAAAGCTGAAGGCAGTTTTGATTGTTTCCTAAAAATACACATGCAGAGTGAGAGAAGTGAGAAGAGGAGAATAAATATCACCAAGGGAGAAGAACTTCACTTTCTAACCAATACCAAGACAGGGATAAACATATACAATATCCAAGAATAAATTCAGGGTAACACTTTTTAAAATTATAATGGCAAAGTCCCGAAATCACAGAATGGATGAAAAAAGATCTTCAGTGTTAACAAGACAGAACTTGTGGATGGTCTGATTGACAGAGACAAGAGAATATGTAATTCAAAATCTGCCTTTAGACCCTCTCAGTATGACCCATAGAGTTTTGGGGAGGTGGAGGGGGGCTAAGTTAGACAAAAACTCTGGTTTGAGGCACACCTGGAACACACTAAATTGGCAAAGAAACAGGGTGTAAGACTGAAAAGTCCATTTAGATATTGTATATTTCCAACATTAGTATGCTGCAGTTGGGTCATAGAAGCAAGAGTCATAGAGTTCCTGGGAAGCCATTTGGAGTATGAAGTTATTTTTAAACAGAAAGCAAAAGTGTAGTCTGCCTAAGGAATCCAGAAGGTCAAAACATGTTGAAAGATCTGTTGTGAGTCACCTGGCCACTCTGAGTGCCCTAGAAATATCAAATATCTATGAATGTGTTGTTTGGTCTGGCTGGGATGGAGTTACCTTTTCCCACAGTGGCCATCTCAAAGCTGTGCTGTGTATTTGCAGCTAGAATGATGTTGATAACACACCAATGCTATGCCTTTAATGAATCACAAACAAAAATCACAACAGATCACCTGCAGATAATCAGTATTTTTCATTGACATCTGCTATCTGTATTTTGTTGAAATGGATCATGCACTGACAGTGTCCCAGGCATCAGGCAGACCAGGAGTCAGCGCACCCTCTTTTGTAAGGACTAGCAATGTGCAGCCCACTGAGCTTTGGGATTTGGGCTTCAGCTCAATTTACCTGTTGTGCAGGAATCTTACATTTGAATTTCCCGTGCTTTAAGCAGGGGATCTTTGAAATGAATGACTGAATATTCATTAAGCCAGACAGAGTGTGTATAACCATAATGTAATGATCAAAAGACCCCCGTGTCAAGAGCCAAGCCGAGCCTGTGTTTGAATCAGTGTTATAGCCTGTGTCCATGACTGTCTGCAGTAAGGAGAAATTTTCACAATCCTTTTCTTTCTTACACCCTTATAAGAAAGTGCTGTGGCTCACACACATCAGTAAATCTTTGGTAACCCTCCCTGCACATGTACTCGGCCTAAGAAAATGTGACCTGGTTGTAATTAAAGAAGGTTTACAATTTCTCTTACCTCATAACTGTTAATACCTAATGTTTATAGCAGAGTAGAAACACAGGTGAAGGAGAAGCACAGCACTTGTGTTACATGAGTAACTTACCCTGGTTAACAAGAAAGTGCAGTGAAAGTTCCCTGGAGCTGCTAAAACTTTTGGCAAAGACATATAACTGCTTTAGATTTCTGATGTTATGAATTGTTTATGTCTCTACAGAAATGAAATGATCCCTTAAAATCTTAAAGTAGCTATTGATATATTTTGTCTGTATTAAAATTTATTTAATATAAAATTCTTAATCGTTGGTATAAAAGGTGGTAGGTAGTTCTCATTTCAAACCATGGTCTTTGGTTGAAGTTGTCAGGCACTCTCATGGGGTTTTTTGCCCTGCACAAATCTTTTCAGCCAGTATGTGATAATTATCAGGATTTCTTACATAAGTGGAATAAAAAAACTGGGCTTAGTTTGAGCTACAGAACCCTCAGGCACTGTCTTTCATATTCCAGCTTCTAGCTATTATGCATTAGAATATATGAAGGGCTCTGGGAGACAGATGTAGCTGGATTTGCTTCACTCGAGTATAATGCCTCTTTACAAAGGTCACTGAAGTTGGAAGAAGTCAAAAAATATGGACTGATAGTGCCTTTTGTACCAGACCATGGATCCTAACAACCTTATTTCCCATTGTGCTGTTAATTACCTATCAAGGAAGGAACAGCACTTCTCCAATAGACACCACTTCAAGCATGCTCAAATAAAAGACGAAAACAGATCACAGCCCACATGATAAAAATGACTCCTATAGCTTAATGTTGTTGCTATGAACTACCAGATCAGTCCCTAGGGAGTCATTGTTTATCTCATTTTTCCAAGAAGGAATTCCTAGTCCTGGTTAATTATGAATGAGAAGACCCTACTTTCCAGACCACGCTGCCTCAGTGTGCCTCAGCCTTCAAGAGCAAGTTAGACAGGCAAAGGGCTACAACAAAGGACAGAGATCCTAACTGTGCCCTTCCACTACAGTTTAAGTTACATGAAGGGAGAGATGTTTGAACAGACATCAGTGTCACAGGTGCCAGTTGTCTGATTTATTCCCTCTCAGAGGAACGTACTGGCATCTGTGTGCATAGTGACACCTTGCCAGCTGGCCAGGGGGCTGTCCTCTCAGCTGTCCTTCCAGACAGATGAAATGCACAGTGCACATAGCTGCCTGCCAAAGGACAGACTTTCCAGGAGAAGGAGAGGGGAAAAGCACTTCACGTATTTCTGACAGTAGCTTTACTTAAAATTTGTTTACAGAATTAAGTTTATTGGACCAGCTTATCACCAAAGCCATATTTCTGACACTAAGTTACTTGAATTGTGCACCATAAACCAGAGCAATTCACATTTGAATTTACATTCTCTCTGATGTTGCTGAGTGGAGTATATTTTTCTCAGTTTAGCCATAATACAGTATGGGCAATATGATCTTACTTAATCTCTTTTTCTATAATCCTAGATCATTCACTTTTTTATAGTCCTAGATCACAAGATACCTCTACCTTTAGGTAACTATATTAAATAGTTAGGTTTTAATACCTGGCTTTTTAAAGCTTTAAATGGTCTGAGCACTCAAAACTCCTGATAGTAATCCACTTGTGAAAGTAAGCAACAAAAGCTCAGCTGGCTTTAGGGAAAAGACAATTGTTAAAACCATCACAACTCACATGCTAGTACCAGCCAATGAGCTGACAGTGCTGATGCACCAGTTTCTAATGGTTTCTATAAAATAAACCCAAATGGGGTTCTTTACTCATTGTTTGAGAATCCCATGCAATTTAACTATGAAGTGAGAATGAGTATTCTTAATTCGTTAGCAGAATGAAAACACATGTTCTGGTGTGTAACTAAAAGAATGATAAAAACAGTATTTGGCTGAGGTTGAATTGAGCTAAGTCACTACAAAAAGATAAATACTGGCTGAAACTATTGCACAAGATTTGTCAGACTCTCAGTGCAGAAATATAACCATGGCATTCAGATTCTATGTAGAGTGGTAATGTTTCAAAAGAGCCTGGGAACTCTCTCTATTCACCCCTAGAATATGACCCTCTTTTCCAGAAATTAATTAGCAGTGATTTTTTTTTTTTTCATATTCATACTCTTATTAGTTATGTCCTCAGATTTTCAGTTCATCCTGCCCACAAAACCTACACAGTTTTGTATAGAGCCTTTTACAATGCTGGTCACATTGTTTAAATATAAGAAAAAACTATCTATGCTTTTTTAATGATAGACATGTCTGCAAATGTGAATGCTCATTGTGATTCTCTTTACAACTCATGCCCTTTTACTCCCTTATTTAATATATTTCAGCTGAGTGAATTAAAAGCAGTATTAAAGACAGTGAATGGTTGATTCTGGCTCATCTGGGTTTATCCAGTGCATTCTAAGTAATATACCTGGTTTCTCCACAGAGAGAGGAGTTTGTTTCCTAACCTTTCTGAAGCACGACTTCGTACAGGCAATAGCCATAAAATCATAGAATGGTTTGGGTTGTAAGGGACCTTTAAAGGTCATTAGTCCAATCTTCTCTGCAATGAGCAGAGACATCTTCAACTAGATCAGGTATTTAGGCATAAAACTAGTACAACGACTGGACAGCATTTCAAGCTCTATAGGGTTCTCTAAGTCCTATCCTAGGAAATTTGAAACTTCTCATTTTATGGTAGAGTAGCAAAGGAGTTGCTGGATTTCATCTCTGCTGTCCATGTCTCAGGTAAAAGAGGAGATGAAGCAGTGTATTACTCTTATATCTGCATCAGTGAGGAGGAAGCAGTCTCAACATTCACGTGGTGTCTTAGCACATCTAAATAAGGTCTTATGTCTGCAATTAAAGTGGTTTAGGTTTTCATCCAAAGTTCATTCTTACTGAATCTTTCCTGAGAATACCAGGTCTGTACTGAGCCAATGGTATGAGTTAGAGCATTCCTAACACTAAACAAAATCATGTGGCTTAATCTCAGTCAACCCTAAAGGATGTTTTTAAATATGTGAGTGGGCTTTTTGTTAAGGATGAGCAACATTCACAGTAAAGGGTAAATGTGGTTTGCTTTGTAAATACAGTGAACAGCTGGGCAGTACAATCTTAAATCACCATAACTAGACATGCAAGGCCACACTATTCATGCCCAGAGCTCAAGTTCCTATTATTCATCCATCTATTTCCCACTCCTATTGGAACTGGCCTTCTGAAATTGCAGGGGTACTCACAAAAGCAACCTCTTCTATATATGTAAGTGTTTGTGCTGAACTTTCAGAACTGTTTTTCACTTTAATTAAAAATACAAATCTGTTACATTCCACAGATGGACACTGGCAACATGAGCTTCTGTCATATTCCCCTTCATGTAAAATATTGATGCCAGGCTCTGTGATGCAAAGTAGCAAAACACTGAGTGCAGAAGCCATCCAACCCTCATTTGGATTCCCAAAGGAATTTGACCCATCCTAGCAAGCACACTTTAGACTGATTATGTAGCTGTCAATTAAACTGCTGTTCTGTGCACTGAGATTACTCAGCCTGTATTCTTTATCACAACCAAAATAAACCTACTGCAATGGATTGTTTTTTCCCTACTAAACAAATGCATATTGAACATGCATAAGTAAGCTTGAGCACTAAATCTTTTTGCTCAGATTTGCCAGTGACATACCCAGTAAATGTCTGTAGTTCAAAGCTGACAACAAAGGTACAGATACAGTTCTGCTTTGTGAGGTGAGGATTGTGACACTGTATAAACCTGGGTTTATGAATTATGAAATGCAGTATTCATCATGTATATATTATAGGATTGCATGACATTAACAGCCTTGGTCTCCATGACAATACCAGAAGAAGATGTTGGATGAAAAAATGGCTATGAAGATATGATTTAAATAAGTATCACAATACTTCTCTGAGTCTTTTTTATTTAGCAGAATTTTTAACACGTTTAAAGTAACCAAACTATCATTTCCTTATGTAACTAGACACAGTTTTCTCAGAGAGAGATCAACCTTTTGCTACCTGTATGTAAAAGCCAAAGCAGATTGGAGACTCATGGATGATGGGTCACACCTGGCTAAATGGATTTAGTGCACCCTGCACTCAGTTTACAAAACACTGGCACTCTAAAATGCAATGCCTCTAGTTATAAGAAACATTTACATCCCACTCTCAAAGTTTTTGGGTTTCTCTCTTGATTACAGAAACAGTCTCAGGTGACCAGACAGACAGAGACAGGCACTATGAAGGTGGGTGACAGCAGTGTTAGCAAGTCAGGCAGGCACAAATTTCTCAGGGCACCACTCTCTAAAAGCTGTACAATTGCATTTTCCTTGTGCTTGCCATGCCACTAATTAGGTGGATCTTGAATGGGCTCATATCTATGTTGTCAAGTAAAAATGTGGGTATAAGTACACTGGGACTTCATATGCAGCTCATTAGCACCATTGCTGTACAATGCAGTAATATCCATCATTTCACAGCAAACAACAAAGACAACTTCTTTGTCTTTGAATTTCAGCTCTTTTTTCTGGACCCACTTTTCATTTTCCCTTTCAGGACCATGGGTTCTCTGAACAGAAGATAAATTCGGTAATAAAAAAACCCAAACAAAGCCATACAGAATGGTCAGGGCCATAAAGTTTAAGTAAAAGAAGTTTGAAAGGAGTCACACAGATTGTTTTAGGCTAACCATGGATTTTTTTACCTTTTATTAAATCAAATGCCTAATTCTAGCCTTAGATCTATTTT
This sequence comes from Alaudala cheleensis, assembly GCA_013398995.1. NCBI lineage: Eukaryota > Metazoa > Chordata > Aves > Passeriformes > Alaudidae > Alaudala > Alaudala cheleensis. The sequence continues at coordinate 100,737 of VWYE01006658.1, read as the reverse complement.
CATCTTTATGAACTATTCACTGGGATCATGCTGTGGTGCTGCCACTCTCTGTCACCTTACCAATTTATATTTGTAAAGTGATGCAACAGTAATTTGGGGGCAGCATTAAATTCTTGTTATTAACTTTGTGTCTGATCTCTTTTTAGTCTTTAATATACACTCAATTCTCACATTGTCCACGGAGAGAGAAAATGCTCTATTATTCTGCTAGTTTATGACAATTTGAGCAGAGATTACATGGTGTGCTCAATGTAACTCCTCCCTTGGAAGAGATGTTTCTTGTTTTGTTTCTTCTCAGCCCTCTTACTCTCACCTTTCACAAGGGATGATACCAAAAGAGGAACTTTGGCTGTAAGACCCAGATTTTAAGAGTTCATCTTTCTAAAAGCAAATTATTATCAGAAAATATTCTCTCCTGTCACACTTGAACATCCAAATCCTGCCTGACTGCAAGTAGAGAGCCTATATGAAACTCCCATGTAATGATCCCTAATGTAAGAGATGCCTGAATGCTGTAATTACACATATTTGTTTCAGTCAGGATGCCTCTTTGGCAGTATCTTTGCTGTCTGTGTTGGATAGGTAATTACTAAATTCATTCCTAAATCTAGTACAAAGAATAAACATTCTTTTTTGTTCCTTATGGCTGGTGCTCCTAGATAACTTCAGTCTGCTACAAGATGGCAGTGGCATGGCCTTCCATGGCATCCCTTGTCTGATAGTTTAGTGTCTGGAATTTCAGTTTTGAGAAACATCACACCACACTAAAACTTCTGATGACCCCTTTTGTTTCCCTTTTGAAAAAACAAACTTTTAAAATTTGTTATTTAATTGATGATTTTCTTTTGCAAAGCATTATTGAAAACTAGAACATTCCATATTTTTAAAATGTGAATTTGAATTTCTTTTTTCCAGAGGCTTCATTTATTTGCCTTATTTATGACTGGAATCCTAATCATACTATGAAAACAAAACCTCCTCTTTATTCAAAAGGTGCTTCACTGATATCAAACATAAAACAATGAAAATAATTTTTGTTTAAGAATAATGCATTTGAGGCACAACTATCATTTCAAAGTAGCTCTAGGGCATTATTAGGGAACCCTACTCCTGGATTTCAATAACCAAATAAAACCCTTCCAGAAAGATTAATTTCAATAATTCTCTATTAATAAAGACAAAGGCTCACCTTATCCACAGATAATCATCCCCAGAAGGTACCATTGCTGCAGTGCCTATAAAAATCTTCTTACATTTAGAAAAAAATGCAAACTCAGGTTACATTTCCAAAGCATTGGCAACAACGTTCCTTCTTGTATCCCAGTTGGTCCTGAGGTCTTCAAAGTCATCATGGAGGTCTCTCTGATCTCAAAACAAAGGTTATGGTTTGATATGGCAACAAACATTGAAATATGTGATGAAACTCAGTAAATCAAGAGAAATTAAAACATTTTCTCAAATGTTTTGTGGGCACACAAATTCCAGTGAAGACTGGACTCAATATCATTTTCAAGCCTAATTCCCATTTTTATATGTTTTATCTAAAACATCTAAGATGTGTGTTTTATAAAGCCAAAGTCAAATTGAAACCAGAATGCCAGGTGGTTGCAGAGAAAGACAGAAACTCATTACAAACAGAAATACAGTCAGTTTTTCTTTAAACAGGGAGATGGAATACATTAAGCATTTTGATCAGCCCACATTTTAAAGAAGATCTGATAGATTTCTTTTTTATTGCCACAGCTGTGAAAAATACCTTTCACAAATGATTGTGAGTTTTCATCACAAAAATGAATAGCTAGCATATTGCATCAAAATATTGCCATTTCCATAAAATATTTTTAATACTTCATGTTATTTTTCTGATTATTAATATTTTCTGGATGCTTCTTTTCATAGTTTGTTTTTAAATTACCACGGGACAACTACAGCTACACTTCTCAGATTTTTGCCTATGGGTTCTAAGATGTTCTGTGATATCTGTTCCTTCAACTTCTCCTAGAATACAGAACATGCTGCATCACACACAGCTAAAAATTAAGTCTATGCTAACAGTGCCCAAACTAGTCATTAACTCCCCAGTGCATCAGCTGAGGAGTTTAGGTGTTCTTGAATCACCAGGAAATAATATTTTCCCCTCCTTTTACAACATCAGAGCTTTCTTGGGCTCAATTCATGTGGCAACATCAAGGTTTGGGAGCAGCTCTCCAGCTGAATGCACATTATTCCATCTCCCACCTTTCAGGGGCAGACACACCAAAGACCCTTCCCGCTCTCCCCTGTGCAAGAGCAGGCAGGATCACAGGCTGCCTAACGAGGCAAAGAGCCATCTACATTAAGCCCCTGTCTCCAAGCAGACTCAAAACTGAGTCATCTACTTCAGAAGCTGCATAAAATATGCTGGAGGACATAAATAATTCGCACAGCTCAAAAATTAGATTCTGTACTGGCTTCTCTTCCCTGTGGAGAAATGAACCCATTCTGATCAGCAGCTACTCCCAACTTGGGCTTAGAATCAGGTTTTACTTTTGTTTTCATGCACTGATAGACAAGGAGGTACATGCCACTTATCTAACAAAAAAAAATAGACTTGTTAATATTAACCAAAACCAAAATATAGGAGCCTGTATTTGCAGTGAATATACTGAAAATTTTATCCAAAATGAAAAGAAAAAAAAAAAGCCCCAAACCCATCTTTATTGAAAAATCTGCAAAAAGCAACCAATATTATAAATCTGAATTTTTAAAAAAATCTTTTAATCACAAGCAGATTCCAACACACATACAGTAAAAGACTGGAGACAGGGAGGGTTCTGAGCTCACAGCCTTACCCCAGTGGTTTGGTATTTGCTATCTCTCTTCTTGCCCTCTTCTCCTTACCACAAAATCTTTTTCTCAGGCCCTGATCTAGAGCTCACTTGTGAGCAGTGTAAGTTTTTTTTTTTTCACCACTTTTAGGGGCATTAGTCTGAGGGCTTCTAATTTTCATGACTGTATCCCTTCTTCTCACTGCTCCAGTGCTTTCACACCGTTGCAGTGCAGCTTTTACTTTTTACTTACAATTCCAGCAACTACTGGTGTCAGCAATCTGAGTTTCAGCAAGAAATATGAACACATCATGCAGTGTTATAGATAACTATTCCCTGAACTACATTAAAATATGAAAATCCCTGATACCTGCACATTTGGAAACGTTTCCATTTTTTTCCAAATTCCTACAGCAATTTTTCTAGCACTTGCAGAATTAAATCAGTGGATTTAATTAATTCCTTATTGTTAGCATCTCAGACTTTTAAAGAATATTAATTTGGTCTGGTGGTATTATTATTTGCACCTAACTTTTCTGGGGACTCCTATTTATTTATTTATTTATTGTTCAGATGTCAGACTCTAACACAAATGAACCCAGAAGAATAATTAATTTATTACTAACATCAAGCAGTTCAAATATTGGAGGACTCTGCTCTTAGGCTTCTCCACTTCCAGTAAAATATTTTAAAAATAAGAGTTGCCCATTAGAAGAGACTGCATTTCTTGTAAATGCCACAGATAACAAGAAGATAATGAAACTTACTAATGAAGAGTATGTGAAAAAAACTTGATTAATGCACAGCGAAGATTTCAGAAATGCTTTCAGGAATTAACTACTATATTTTCAAAATTCATAGGCCAAACTACTGTATAATGACTTGAGAAACTACCTAATGACTTGACCCTGCAACTGGTTCCATACATATGGTTCTTTATAGCACTTTCTGACTATATTTATGCAGCTTTAGGTGCTGCAGTTAAAAACAGAATGAAAAAGGAATATGAATAACCTTTGAACATGTAGGAAGCATCTCTGAGGAAATCTCAAGTTCAGTGTCCAGAGGCTTTGATGCCAACAAAGTTTATCCTTTAAATAAAATTCCTATTAAATTTTCATTATATATGCTTGCTTTCTTCAATGTGTTATATATATAAAAAAAAATAACCTTTAATCTTATAGGAAAGAAGTTAGTCAGTCTAGAACAAAAGCATTCATTGTTTCTGGAATACAAGTTCCTGGCATTTAATTATTCTATTAGAGACAAATGTGTTTGAGATATGTGTTAAGCAAAGCTTTGAATAGTGAATTCATGCATAGAAAGTGGACACATCCCTTGAGAACAAATGCATCATTCTGTCCCATTCCTGGTAAAAAAAAAAAAGAATGGCTTTTGGTCTGGCCTAATTAACAGAAAGGACAGCAGCAGTGTTGCAGAGGTTGCACTTGCAAGTCAGCACTTGCTCAGCTCAGAGAAACTGGTGAGAAAGGGTATATTGCTTCTTAAAATGTAAGGACTAGACAAAGACACCAAAAAGAAAAACAACCTGACTCCAAGTCAGAATGAACAATGAATTCATCAGGCTTTGGAGCAGCACAAGAAGAATGAATGAAGTGCAAGTGCACACCATTCTCCAGCAGCATTCAGATGTGTGAGGGATGTGCACAGATACTACATGCAGAAATGGACACTTTTCTTCCAACAGAAAAACTTATTTTGGCATCATGTTGCAATCTACTCCTCACAAGTGTAATAAAAAAAATTATTCAGCTGAACAAGGATGAGTTAGCATGAAAAAATCTGCATATTGTTTTTGAGGAAAGGTTTATGGAATGAATTAATGAATGAATGTCACGTGCAGAGTATTAACAACATCTTTTTAAAATTGCATTTTCAAGCTGATGTTTGCATACCATTTAGAAGGGGAAAGTGCTTATGCAAAGACACACATTGCAACAATCAAATACTTCTGAAAATTTATTTTCAGATTAGATAAAAAATGCAGAAAAGAAATTGTCTATTACTACTCAAGAATATGTAGTAAATGCAATTTTTCTGATGTTTTGTCTAGCAAAACACCTCCCAGGTGATCTTCAACTCTTATTTTCATACAAAAGTTTAATTCTGAACCTATGAAAAATTTTAGAGTGAGAAAAAATAAGAGGTTCACAGAAGCTGATCTGAAGCAGTGACTAAGCAGAACTCCCAGGACCATGACAGCAAATTCCTATGTTAATTTTTGCAAACAACTTCCTGTTAATGGACAATTTATAACATCTAATTTCTTCTGTGAAATTAAACAGACTCTATCTTCATAAGTTCTTTAATCACTTGTGAATACTATCCAAGTTTTTCACTGTGTCTAACTGTGCTAATAAGTGTTTAATTTGCAAATAAAAACTTAGTCCCTTATTTTTTCCAAAGTACTAATAGTATATTAGACATATATATATATAAACCCATATATATATATGTATGAGAAAATATTTTTGCAAAAGAAAATACTGCAGGAAGTAAGGCAATGTGAGTTAGATGTTGGTATGCTCTGTGCTTCTGGATCGTTACCCTGAGATTCATTTTTGTGTGACAGAAATCAACTACTCCTTCCAATGTTTTCAATTTTGGTTGAGAGCATTTAAGTGCAAGACAGTATAAAAATACATGTGTTATACTCTCTCCAAGCACCATGGCTGTAAAAATAATTGCAGATGTAATTTATAGCTCAGAAAACGTCAGAGTTATATTTGCAACGATCGAGATCTGGAAGAATATATTATGACTGCCTCAGCCACAGCTGGGTTTGGGATCTCTTTTCTGCAGCCTTGGATGCAGTATGAGCAAACCCCATTTGTAGTTCTGGTTCTGTTGAATTCAAGAGACACTGCAATATCCAGCTGCTCCACAGGACCTTGAACTGCCCAGCAGCTCCACCTGACTAAAGTGACACTGCCATTTAAATTAGTCTGCTCACCTCCATACGTAACTTTAATCAACCCAAGCATCTTGGATGTAGGTATTTCAGAAGTTCTGACCCCAAAAAAACCTAGCTGAAGGTGGGCAGCTATCTGCAGGAGTGTGCCTGTTCACTTCTGCAGTTTTCTGGGCCTCAGAGGTGGAACCAAGGCTGCAGTGGCAGGTTTTTTCCCATCACTCAGATTTCACAGCTCTCTCCAGAGCTCAGCAGGCACTTACAGGAACCCTCTGAAGCAACTACTCTTCTAATTTAGAGCCACAAGGGGTTCCTATGTCCTATAAAACAATAGGAAAGCTCAAATGTGTTCAGGAGATGAAAGCTGATGTCCTCTCTTCTAGGACAACCTGTACATTTTTATATGATGAGATAGTTACTAAAAAATAAAATCTCAGGAACACTCCAGCATCTTTATTTGTGTGATGGGACATTAATATCACTTTCCCAGTGTTCAGATCCAGGTTCTGGAGCTCATCTGCCCAGACTGGAGGAGTTCTGGTAAAGGCTCCAAGTCAGATCAGCACCTGTGGTCCCATCTGCAAGCAACCATGGGTAACCTGTCAGTATTTGCCAAGGAAGGAAACTCAATAGGGGCTGAATGCCATCAGTGCTCTGGGTCAGGCTTTATAATCTGCAGAGTTTTATGCAGGAAAACCAACTGGGATTGACACATTTTGTCCATACAAGCTGATGCTCCCCATATCCAAGAGCAGTGACATGCAATATTTCTGGGGCTATTGTTTCCTCTCTCCCTGTGTCTGTGTTGGATCATAAAGTCTTCCCTTTACCTCACACCCACTCTTGTGAGGAGTTGAGAGGCCAGGAGTCCATGGGAGTACAAGCATTTTTGTCCCATCCCCAGGCATCTCAGGAGGAGTAGATCCCCAGCCTTGCACACCTGCCCACAGCCCCCACCTGGCTGCACAATGAACAACCAGAGCTGACAAATTGGTTCATGTGTCCCCACTACCCATCAAATATATCTGCATTAAACACTTCACACACCAGCTGCTTCCATTTAGTATTGCAGGGAGCTGGAAACACACAGCTCTACAGCAGAGCTAACTTTGCTAATCTTAATGGGAGTTATTTTAGAGCAAAATGGGCATTGACACTTCTTGAAGGCTGTAGGATTTGAAAACAAGCTTTCAGATTTCCCATTCAGGAATACACCTTACACAGAGCATCCTGCAGCCACACAACCAACGTAAAAAATAACAAGAGCTTCCTCTGAAAATGCACTTCAGGATCATTCTGTATTGGCAGAGTTAAACTGGAGTATTTTTCTTTGTTTGCCAGGGAGATAGATGTATAAATACATTCAGGCAAAAAAAAAATAAAAGAAATTTCTAATAAAACAGCAACAAGAGCTGGTTTGTTTTCTCTTCTTCTTTTTTTTTTTTTTTCCATCTCCTGCTAATGGATGCCTTCTGCTCATTGTAGGTGTCACTGTGCTGATATATTCTTTTCATATATTTCTAAATTCCTCAAATCAATTCTAAGCAAAAGGCACTGGAACTAGGTTTGTCAAAACAAAACTACCCCTTGGAGCCAGTGAAGCTTTGACATCACTCCAGGATGTGCCAAATGCACTCATTTACTCAGAGCTCATTCTTGGATACTATTCTCTCTGGGGAGCAACTATACATCAAACAAATGCTTTGTAAAAAGCTCTACTCATGGCTCTACGACAGATTCATTTTTAATATCTGTAAGGCATAACTTCTAAAGCAGGATTTCATGTACCAATAGATTTTACTTATTTCCAGAAGCATTGCTATGATCATGAACATTCTTAACCAAAAGTCCATGCACAAAGTCACCAGCAGAAAAGCTGTAGTTGCACATAATTAACATCCTTTTCCCACTGTTTTCTGAGAGGGTGTTCTCTGGTGTGGTCTTACCTGCCTAACTAAGCTGAGGATCCTCAGTAAAGACTGCCAGATGACACAGAAACAATTGAGAACAATTCAAGAACTGCTTTTAAGTCAGAGGCTACCTATTTTTACTTGTATCAGAATCCAGACTCTGTAAAGCATTTCAGCTTAATGAATGTTTCAGCATGATGCCAGAGGGAGCTATGATTTAAAAAAAATCTGTATTAATTCTTACATTTAAAGTTTAAAATTCAGGCAAATAAATGTAAACACACACCTCCCAAAAATCCATTTTTCAGAAGATACGTTCATTGATTTTTACAAAATAAATTTCACTGTATACACACTGTTCTACTTCTGTTTGTTTGTTTAGGATTTTTTTGTTTTGGTTTGGTTTTGGTTTTTAGTTTTGGGTTTTGGTTTCTGGGGCTTTTTTCCCCTAAGTGAAATTAAACTAGCTGTGTCTGGAGACAAAGTTCTTCTTTAAGAGTAAGTATTTGTCACATCTGAAGCCTGAACTGAGCATTGCCTGTTAATGAAGGTAATATAAAAAACTGTGCAGTAGTGGCAAAACTGGACAAGAATGCAAAAACCAAAATGCCTCTCACTAACCCCTTCAAACTGTTTGGCTGTATATAAAATGTATATTAACAGTCAGCAAGTGGCAGCCAGAGGCCTCAGTGAGTTTGGAGCCCTCACTGTGCTGATCATTGTATGAGCATAAACAGGAAATATTCCTTCCCTCCAAGTCACTCCAATCAGCAATGCACATCAGGGCTCGCAGGAAGCAGTGTGGGAGAGGGATGCTGAACCTGAGGGCAAAGAATTGGAACACAAGATTGTGAAATCCATTGGCTGAGCATTCTGCTGCAAGCTTCAGAGATATTGGGGGTTTTTTTACTCCACGAAACAAGTCGACGAGAGCTGCAAATGAATCAGTTGCAGCCTGTCTACTTAAGGACTCTCATTAACCACGGGTATCACGGTGAGGATGGATCTTGAGATAGAAACAAAAGGAGAGCAGGGTAATGGTTGTGTCTAATGACTTGGTTGTAAAGGCACAGAATCTAATAAAGCACAAGCTAATAAGCTCTTACAATGAGAGAGCTTAATATGACAGAGAGGCATGGTGATGACAGAATTTCTATAACCAGATTATTTAAATAACGTGGGTTGGTAGGGAGTGAGTGGACAGAACTCTGCATTAAATTTTGAGCACTTGCATTACCTGAGCTAGAGAATCAATTGCAGCAATCAGAAATTTGTTGCATACCTTTAATTTCATTGTTTAAGCTATTAGAAGGGGAAAGATAAAGCAATAAACAAAGAGTTCAGTAAAAAATATTTATAGTAGCTGAGCTCTGGGCCATTCCTGTGCTGCTGCTGTTCTGGTTATCTTTCTCAGTACATCAGGGGTTCTGAGCAGAGCCTAGCACTCCTGAATCATCCTTTCTGACAGGCTGGAATTGTGTGAGAGGAGATAGACTTATCATTACAAAGTCAATGACCTGGATTTTACCAAGTCTTCTAGTAAAACATGACAATGAAAGTCTTTGCCTAGCTAGTTACAGTTCACTATCTTTCTTAAAATGCCAACAGTGAGTAACCAACGATGGAAAATTGTCCTGGGAGAACACTTTCATCCTTTCTCCAATGGAAATTTTATCTGGGAGGAGACTGTTACAGTTCGACCAAACAAAAAAAAAAAA
>VWYE01006658.1:35702-91292 GCA_013398995.1 Alaudala cheleensis | reverse complement strand
CAAACAAAAAACCCACAAAAAACCCAAAACAAAAGCAAAGCAAAGCAAACCAAAAACAAAACAAAACAAAACAAAACAAGACAAACAAAAAAACCAAAACCAACACATAGTTGCTGATAAAAGAGAACTTTATAGGATATTTACGAAAGTCATCAGGATTTTAGGACAGCAATCAATAAAGTCACTTGCCATATTATTTCAGCCACTGCATTCTATGATACATTTGCTGTTGCTGAGACATAAATCATTGTGTGAGCCACGTTCATAAATATACAATATAATGCCCAATGACTTTTATCTCATTTCAAAAATTGTTTTCCTTTTACTTGTTCTCATTAGGACAATGGTCTAACCATTTCCCAGGAAATATCTTGATTGGAAATTCCAGCCAAGTAATTAAAACAAAAATAAAGGAAGTGAAGAAGAAAAGAATTAGAAGCAGAAAAAAACAAAAAAAAAGACAAAATAGAAGGGAATTTGCAGTTTCAAAACTGGGATTAAGTAAATTATTATGACTCGGAAAAGAAAGTTACAAAAAAGATTTGCACAGCTACCACTGCTGGAGAATCTGAAAAATAGAAAACTACACTTGCTAAAAGTAAACTGATTTTCAGGGCAGGACAAAATGCTCCCCTCAGCTTATCATTGCTGCTCCCCAGACCTGCCTCTTGTCCCACTCCTCAGCTCCTCTTGCTCACCCCTCACCCGCCAGGGATGGCAGATGGCTCTGAGAGCCGAACAGGGAATAGGGGTGTTACAGAGGAGACACTCCAGGAGCAGCTGCTGGGGGCAGGCAGATCATCCAAGGGTTCTGTCCAAGGGTTCTCCCCTCACTCCTCCCTCTGTCCTTGACGGGAAGCGCTCTGGAAAGCATCCCTCCGAAAACAGGCCTGCTGCAGACAGAAAGCAGAGTAAACACGGCAGCAAGAAGGGCTCACTCCATCTTTCCTCATCGTGCATCTGACAGATTCACACAGACCTGACACGACAGTTGCCTACCACTGGCAGAGCCCCACAGCCAAGGGGGAGGGGGAGGGAGGGCAAAGTGGGATAAATAATGATACATCCACAATAACACGGCAGTGGAGTGGAAATCTGTCAAGAAATACACACTTCTTACAATAGGAAGAAAGCAAGGCCTGATCTTGTTTAATACAAGGCGGGAGTTAACACATTCTGCTACATGGGAAATAAACCATCTCCTTTCTTCAGGAGCAGAGGTGTCCCTCCATCTGCATAATAGCTGTGCACAGCTTGGGATCACTTGATCTTCCAGACCCCCCTCTCTTCCTCAGCTGGATTGTTATCATCCTCTGTTATTATCTTCATATTTCCCCTGGTTATTATCAGCATGTTACCTTTGCCTTTATGTCGACAATCTACCTGGCAATTTTCTCCTCTCCAGCTGGCTTCCGTGTTTCCTAGGTAAGAAAAGTAATGTTCTTTGCTCCAGAGTGAATGTCCTATTCATTATTCTCAATGTACTGTGACACAGCAACGCTGAATATCAAAAGCCTGCAGTAAATTCTCATCTATTTCTCAGTCATATAGAACAATTAAGCAAACAGCACAAATAGCAACCTGCCTTTTATCGTCCCTAGTGAATTTAGATTTGACTGTGCTACATTTAACAGTTGCCCAGACCCACAATGCAAATGAATGTGTGGATAAACACTGCCTAATATTGCACATTATGATGTGCCAGAGAGCACTTCCATTGTGCCACGCTCTTGATGGTAGCCCAGATAAATCACTGTTCATACCAAAACAGGCTGAAGCAGGATGCAATTAGTGAAAGAATTGCTGCAAAGAAACTCTGTACTGATACTGTGATCAGCTGTCTGCATCCAAACTGCTCCTGGACTGGCAGGGAAATGGACTCCTGCCAAAGGTTTGTCTCTAACTCAGTCTGCACTCTCAGTCAAATTTCTGGAGGTAGGGCTGCCCTGATGTCTGGATGTCCTGTTTCCCCCAGAGTGGTCCTGAAAACTGTCATCACCAGCATCTCACAGAATCACAGGATGGGCAAGGTTGGAAGGGACCACAGTGGGTCATCTAACCCAACCTCCCTGCTGTAGCAGGGTCATCCCAGAGCTCATGGCACAGGATTGCATCCAGACAGTCCTTGAATACCTCCAGTGAGGGCCACTCCACAATAACCTCAAAATCAATCTCAAAAACCTTAACAAAAGCAACAAAAAACATTGCCCTGGTTCAGAAGAAGTAGCTGAGTCCTCCATCATTCTTGACAATCACGCTGAGGTACACACTGGTCATTTGGTCTTTCAGGTAAATAAAGGTTAAATTCTCTCTTGACCTTTAAAATTTGCCATTCTTACACTAAAAGTCATTCACCTTTGTTTATAAGTGCATCAAAATCTGCAGACCTCAGCAAAGACACATGATCAGTAGCCAGCATTTCTCATGCTTGGAATCTGAGTTCTGCAAACTTTACCAAAGAGCAGTTCAAGCTAACTGTAAGGTCAGAACATGCAAAAATCAAGTTGTGACACCCTCAGATCAAAATGCAAATATGAAATATCCACTAAAATAAAGCTGCAATAATAAATAAAACAGCAATTAAGCCACGGTTATTTTCTACCATTGTTTCTTCATTTGAAAACTCCAAAATTATAAGAATTTGAATGAAAATGTTCTTGTCAATTTCCATTTGAAAAGGCTATTTAAGGAGGGCTTAATGACTTCACTTTTTAAAGTCATTTTGTACTCATGGTTAATTAAATGCACAAGGACTTCCACTGAGAATCAGAATGTTCTTAATAATGTAATAATAACTTCTGTAACCAATTACTGTAAAATAAAACTGGATTATCCAATATGACCTGTCTGGCTTCGGTATTCATAATTTTAAATCCCTGTTAATTAAATCCTCAGGGTACTATATTTAACGTAAAACAACCATGACCTCCTTTATAATATAAATGTAGTAGCCATGGTGGGTCAGCAATGAATTGTGGTTCCACAACTGGGTGACTCATTCATCAGAAAATTTTCTGGGCTGTCATCCTATTTAAACAACATTATGAGCCAGTTTCTCAGCTGGTGTAAATAGGGTGTTGTAAATTGACTGTAATGGTACTAGGGCTTTACACCACTGCTCTTTATTCCTAAGCAACAGAAAACAGAGGAAAGTGTACATGCATTCTTTGGTTTGCTAATGAAGATGAGGTTTATTTTGAGAAAAATATATCACTTCTTCCTCATCCCTCCTGGGCTTTTTAGTCTGATTGTTGGGGGTTTTTTGGTAGGGTTTTTTGTTGTTGTTTTTTTTTTTTAATTGTAAGGCTTCTGGGAAGTTTGCATCATTGTGGGTTTGGGGTTTGGATTTTGTTTTTCTGTTAATTAGTGTTGTGCTTTCCATAACAGCATCAAGGACAAGTGAGAACTTGTTATCTACAGGGCATGACAATGAACATACCAAATTGAGGAGTGATTTTTCTATGATGTTAGCAATCTACCCACATATGCTGTAAGTTTTTCCCCTTTTCTGATTTTTTTCTGCCTATTTTTAAACCAGCTGAACTATCTTTTCTTCACACTGAAGACCTGTGAGCATATTATCTCCTCATTTTGCTTTTTACATCATTTAAGTGTAGTTGTTGCATTTATAAAACACAGATTTTCTCAAAATATAAAAAGTCAGGGATTAAGTGCAGACACACAGACATGTTGAATATCTAGTCATAGAAAGTCTCAAAATGAATGTATCATATTTTTTCAAGTGACACTGATGAGCCTTTGAAGATGTCTAAAATATCCTGCAGTTAGTATGGGTAAAATGTATTGCACACGAGATTAATAGAATTTCATCTATATAAAAAAAAAAGTAAGTAGGACCAATCAGAGCATATTAGAAGGCTGATTGTGGATATCTCAGTGCTCATTTTTCTTTGTCATTGCTTTTCAGAGGATGCCTACAGAAGTTTAAATGATAACTTAAGGCCCTGACACTAAAAATGTAACTGAATTATGTAAAAAGCTGTTCAGATTTTTAACTTATGTGCTGTTTTCTTTTGAAGGCAAAGCATGTAAGAGAATCACTGAGGAACAGATCAGGGAGTCCTGACCTCAGCACGGGGCATGTACTCAAAGCATTTATTGCAAAGCAGCTAACATTCTATTTTGCTAATCAAAAATCAACAGTTATCAAGACTGATCAACTACTTAGCAAGATTTAAGACCTTTTCATTCATGAGGCCACTTGGTTTATTTTTTCTGGAACATGAAGCAATCTATCTGACTTAGTCCTTATTCTTTCCTCAGATTTTATTGCTGAAAGAACATGGTCCCAGAATACATCCTGCCTCATTGCCATGGTTTAGCAATGGTACTCCCCAAACCAGTGTTCCCACTGAGTCTCAGCTGGAAGGGGGCCCTTCTCCCTGGAAGACACTCCCTTTCCCCTTTTCCCCAGCTCCAGCAATGACAAGGCAGAACAGAACAACCTCCAAATCCTAACCATGACCCCTCCCAGCTGCTGCCAAAATTGACCTGTCCTGGCTGGAACCAGAACCCAGATATTGCCTCTGTCATATTAGAAGGGAAAAAAAAAATAAGAAAATGAAGAATCCTTTCTTCTGCTTCTTTTAAAAACAAAACCACAAAAATTTTATCTTCAGAGGGCCTTACTCTTCTGGGATTGAGGTAATAGGACAAGAGAAAATTGAAGCAAACTTACCTACTGCTGTGGTCTGAGTAGAAATGTGTGCTGCAACCACAAAGTTTCAAATATAAGAGAGAGATACATAAGGGGGAAAAAATCCATTCTATAAAAGGTAAGGCTTGGTAACCTATGTGTTTTTATTGTTTTCATATTCAGTTCTTTATGTTAATATACAGACATGCACTGTGTGTGCACATCATGTAATCAGCTCACAGGGTGAGCGTTAAATTAGATCCTGTTTTCATGCTCAGCACACTGATGAGGAGATGAACAAAACACATATCACTGATTTGTAATTCTTGATTTCCAGTGGGGAGTTGTCCAGAAGTACTAAAGCAAGAGCCACTGAACCATCCTATTTCTATTTGTTATTGTTGAATAGATTTTATCTTTTTCCTTCTCACTTTTTCACGCTTTCTTAGTTTTCTTTCTTCACCAACACCTTTCATTAGCTAACATGTTTACATGTGCATACAAATGTAGAAATATATATTTTTTTTCCAATGACATCAGGAACCTTTGGATGATGATCTAAAGAAATAATTATGTGTGGGTGTGTCCATGTGTGTTTTGCCCTCTAAATTTTCCATCCTGTGTTTGAAAGATTTGTTATAGTATGGACATTACAAATAATGCTTGACCAGCAAACAGAGAATACTATAAATCTTAAAGAAAATGAGGTTTTGGTGGGGTTTTGTGGTTTGTTGGTTTGTTTGTTTGTTTGTTTTCTTTCCTGTGTCCCCTAATTGATCCTTCCCTGAGAAATACTTTTCTCTTGATAGGAAAATGAAACTGAACAAAACAAAAAAAATCCATGAACTAAACCACAGGAACCCTGCTTTACCATTTGAAGGTCTTAAAATATCACAGATATTAAGATATAAGGCTATCTAATTTCTTGCTGTAGAGGTAACTGAAGTGGAATCTTCTTTCTTTATATTAGTGTTTGATCCACTGGCTATTTTTCAAAATAAATTAGAACTGAACACATTTCAATCATCCTGGTATGCTCCAGCTACTGTAAGCAGCAGGTGCATAACTCTTCTCAGACAATCTCTGAGCCCTCTTCAGGGATAGTCTCAGGTAGGTTTTCAGCTCTTATACATCACTATAATGAAAGTGGTACTTTCTTTTTTTACAGAATCTGGTCTTCTGGTTACTTCTAAATGCTCCCTCAAATCACGGGATAGAATGGAAACATTTTAGCATTCTAAGTTCTTATCTGTGTCTCCAATCAATGTTATGGCAGGAACAAACTTTATAAACAAAAATATTACAGTGATGACATTACAAAATTTCAGCTGCAAAATAGCCATCTTTACTTAATTTTTTAGTCTTTTAGATGCAAAAGAATGGGTAAATTCTGATGAGAAAACATGAATAAATTTGCTGAAAGTATATCCTTCCAATGAAGATTTTCAATGTACCCTTGGAGAAAAAATTGTTAGCTCCAATTTCTTACAGCCTTTTGCTTAGAAACTAGAATAAATTTTGTAACTATTATGTCAGGAATATGGCTAGCAAGAGACTCCTTATTACCTCTGTCCTAAGGCCTATTCTTTAACTTCAAGATTACTGCAGGAGTTTTTAATAATTAATTTTGCAAAAAATTCTCTTGTTTAAGGTCACACTGTAGCTTTTACCACAAGTTACCTTATATGTATGAGGTACATAGATACATGAGTACTTTCTAGGAAGGACAGGAGAACAATATCAAATATTTAAAAAAAAAAGATAAATAAATATAAGAGGTTATTAACAACAGTGTGAATAAGGCATATTTTCCAGAAAAATACTTAATTTAGATAATGTAATTTAATTTAAATGGGTCATGGATAGAATGTCCCACGTATATGAGTCTGTCAAAAGTGCAAAGCAATTATCATAAATCAAAGACAAAACATGAAACAAACCAAAAAATCAAAACAACAACAAAAAAATCTGTTTTGTTTCATGCTTAGTATATTTACACATTATAAAGAAGTTATAAGCCATCTATATCCAGAAGCTTTTGTTTTTATTTGGTGGGAGAGATGAGAAAAGGAGCCTAAATATGTAAAACCTGAAAAAAGCCATGGTTGCCATGAAGTTTCACACCCATGGTCTCCGAAGCACGTATGTAGCTGTCACCATCACAGCTCATAAAAACTGCCTACGTACAGTCACAAGTGCTCAGGGTGTACCAGGAGCCAAACAGGCAGATGGAGCATTCTCTGTGTGTGTGTCTACAGAGTTCTACTCTTGCTGGATGCCACTGATTATCCTCCCTCCATCTGCAGGCTCTCTTCAGCTGCATGTTTGTCCTTTCTGAACCCCAGAGCAAGCTTTTATAAATAGTGGAACAGAAGTGTGGGATGATGTGGTGTATTCCAAATGCACCTGACCCTGCTCCAATGGGCATGACACTGGATATATCTACGTGTTATCATATAAGTTATCATATAAGTTTATTCTTTAATTCATTATAAGTCTTTAGGGTATTCTTTAGTTGACTATAAGTCCCAGCTTATACATCCACCACACTGTCTGCATTTTGGTGTGCCTTGAAATGTAGCTTTGGGATGTGAGAATTGGCATGCTGATTAGGAAACTTGGTTAAAATATTCATATTAAGTCAAAGCAACTGGAATCCACTCCAATAAACTGATTCTAACAGTGGACCAAAGTCTGGAGGACATGATACCAATGAACAGCAATAATCTGTATCTCTCATTGTCATCCTCCTCTCCTCCAGGTACTTCTGGTCCAGAGATCTGCCAAACCAGATGAGAGGTTTTTGTGTTCGGTAAAACTTGATAAGTTTCTTCTGCATAAACTTGTCCAATCTTCTTTTAAGTTCACAGGGATGTCTCACATGCAAATCATTCTTCAGCAAGAACTTCTTCCTGTCTAGTGTCCTGTATAATCAACTATCAACAATCACCTCTCCTCTTAAAAAAAAAGAAGGTGGGTTCTGAGAGTTTCATTTGACTGTCTCTTGTTCTTCAACTAGAAGAGATTGTGAACAGTTTAATCTCTGCCCACTGTCTTTATATCACTCAAGAAGTTTTTTAATTTCTGTCACATCCTTCCCCCATGTCAACTCTTTTCCACATAGAAAACTTGTAGCTCACACAAGGATTCCTTGCATGAAAGCTGTTACAGACAGTTGATCATTCTTGTCACCTTTCTCTGCATTTTTTCAGTTTTCCTTCATGAATTTGAGATGAGAGGCTCAGGGCTGCATAGAATTTTCCAGGATATGTCTGAATCCATGACTTTTCATGGTGGAAGTGATCCCTGTTTTGCTCTCACTTTCCTTATAATTCCTAACATTTTCTTTATGATGGCTACTGAGCACCAGCTGACATTTTGGTGCAAATCTCTTTCTCAGCAACAAAATATTGCTCCTGACTGGCAACACTTATGTCAGTGCACTTTGTATATGAGAGGAGAATTCTTTAATCATCTCATCCTTTTACATTTAACTATGCTGAAATTCATCTGCCTTTTTTTTTTTCTTTCACTTATCTAATAAAAACCTTCTGCAGTTTTTTCTAGCCAGACCTCATCCTACCTTGAATAATTTAGTATCATCACCCATTTTTTTACATCACTGCTCACCCTGTTATGCAGGTCACTGATAACCATATTAAGCAGAACAATCCCCTGCACTTATTCCTATGGAATTCTACTGCTCATCTTCCTTCACTGGGAGAACTGACTATTTACTTCTATTGTTTTATTGTTTTATAACCAATTATTTACTGAAGTTATGACCTTCTTACCTCTTATACATGGCTGCTTAATATCTAAATCCAAATAGATTATATCAATCACATCCACTTTATCCACGTGCCTCCTGACCCTTTCAAAGACCTCCAATACATTCCCAAGAACGTATTTCCTTTTGCAAAAGCCATGATGACTTTTCCAAGATAAAGCACATCTATTATTCACATCTACACTGATTCCATTCTTAATTAGAGTTTCTCCTAATTTTCCTGCTGTAGACACCAGGTTTAGAAGCCAGCACATCCAGAAACGTTGTGCAGGTTTTTTGGGTTTTTTCAATTGTTGTTTTGTTTGCCATTCCCCAGGCTTCAGTAAAGGAGTTCTAAAGATAAGATATCAGTGTTTTTAATTCATCTGCTTCATTTCTCATTTTCTTCAGAAAGTCTAAGCATTCCATGCTCCTCTCAGGTTGGTTCTCTTCACTTTGACATTTAATTCCATAATCTCCACTTGTGCCTTCTGGAAATGCCCTGCGGAGAAGAGTGAGAACAAGGAATTTTCATGCAGATAGAACACTCAGGAAAGTTGATTCCACCCAAGAAAAAAGGAAGCTTTACAACTCTGTAAAGCCCTCTAAAAAGCAGAAAGCTCAAAGGTGCTTTATTTCCCTTTTTAGACAAAAAAGCCAAGATATTTAGATTTTCCCTTTAGTTTAGATACTTACAGGGGCTGCAAGGATGTAACCTCAGTCTTTCTAAGCAATTAAAATATCCACATATGATATGGCTAGGGGTTTTTTTGCATAAGGATTTTTGGACATTTTAAGCCTAAGAGATGATTTTTTGTTTGTCTTTCCCTTCTGTAGTTACCAGATATATAAGCAGTTTTAACTAGATGAGAAAACTTCTCATACCTAGAGCTTGCCTTTAACATCTCATTCTTTAAAATAGGTTATCTTAAAATACTGCTGCTAATTTCTGCTTGTTCCCCTTATGCAGCAGGACACAGTACAGCCTTTTGCAAGCAATAAGTAACTCTAGAAAATGAAAAATTACTGGGAAAATAATAAATACTTGATAATTTATGATATATGGCAGCACTGACAATATGGAAAAATAATTGCATGCACATGCAGCATAGAAGTACCTCTTACCCTTCCTGCAGCAACTACTTGCACAGTCTCCTGCCATGAAAGAGGTTGGTTTAAGGTTGTGTCTAATACTGCATTTGTAGTGGATAAATGCTCAGCCAGTCAGGTATTGCAGCTCAACTGAGACACCTTAATTTATTCAAGTGCAGTAACCACTTATCTACATTTCAGTGATTTGAAATAGGAAATTTGTGTCTCTGATGAATATAGTTTGTAACTGTTTCTACTCCAAGCACTTACACATCAGAAAATGATCAAAGGCTTATTCTCTCAAGGAGACACTGCTTGGTCAGCAGATGTTCTGCAAAGTGGAAGATGGACAATACTGGGTTTAAGGCCATGTGCTGTTACAGCAGGCATCTTGTTACTGCAGAACTTTATGCACTCTGCATTCTCTTCTCATTATAAGCTTTATCCTGTTCAACTATAAACTCATTAGGGTCCATCAGCATGACAAGCTGTCCAGTTTGCATCTCTCAGCTATTTGGATATTTGCTAATAATCATCTCTTTGTATTTCATATCCATAAGTCAGCATAAGTAATGTATGACTTCAGCTATCTTGTGTGCCACAGTAATTTGGCCACTGGCAGTGTGTGACTGTCTGAATTTTGATCATCTGCCTGAAACAACACAGCTCTTAAACATATTTTTCTAAATGTTGCTAATCTGCACTTTCAGTTAAATCATGTGCAACTAAAATTGTGTCTTATTTTGAATAACACAATTGTAATGTCTTGCTCTTTATAGTTTCATGAACTTCATAAAACTGAATTTAAAATTGCATAATGGTGTATTTTCACAAATTGTGATGGTCTTATCTCTATATTTCTATGTTTATAGGCACGTTCTGGGAATTCACCAGGTTTTTTTCAGCTCCTGAAAAAGACCTATAGAGAAAAAACCAGTTTTTCCAGTTTGCACTGATATTTCAATGTCCAGGGATCCTGTTCTAGAAACCTGGCCTAGTGGAAGGTGTGCCTGCCCATGGCAGGGAGATTGGAACTAGATTGCTTTTAAGGTCCCTTCTGATTAGATTTTTAAGGTCCCTAAGTGCTCTATGAAATTGCAACAGTTCAAAACATTTTGAAAACACGATAAATCCCAATTATCTTCAAGGTTTTCATCTTTTTTTTTCTTGTTAACAGAGAGACATGCTAGACTTCTTATTTTAAGGTGTAAAAGTACAGCTCTGTACCTTGGTACCTTGGCAAAGTGCATATTTAAGATTCATTGCTGGCAAGGGTTATGAAAAAATGTTGCCTAATTCCAAGAGTTTCATTAAAGTAGAAACCAAAATACATTCTCTAGAGGATATTTGAAATTATTGTTTGTAAATTTTGTTTCCTCTAATCCATCTGTCTTGGGTCATGGAAGTAGGGGAAGAGCTGCTAGCTAAAATCAAAAATTTAAGAAAGAAGGATCATAATTGTATCTAAGATGCAATTTTGTCATTAAGTAACAGTACAGCTGCATTAATAGAAGTTTTAAAAATAGATTAAGTGTCTAATTAACTTGAGAAAAGCAATTTAGTTTGGTTGATCAAACAGATCACTTTTCAGCATTCAAAGATTATTTTTGGTATAATTGTTTTTGCTTAAGCATCATTTGAATTGCTGAGGTGGAATTGCTAATTATTTAATTTGATATTAATTACATTTCAGTATTGTTTAATTTTACTTCAAAATAAGCAATGTCTTTTGATGTACTATTACTCTTGTTTGAATGTTTTCATACAAATATAAAATATTGAGATAATTTTGTACATACTAGTAACCTTCCTGTAAGTTAGTTGACTCAGAAGCTTTAGTAAACTGTGGATGTTGACTGGTCTTTGTGTCTTCCATATCAAACACAGGATTTTAAAATTTAGTTTTAGGCAATCATTTTCTTGATTTTGTTATAATGTCTCAAGAAGATATTTTAAGTGTCTTTTTGACTGAAGCAGTAAGATCTAGACGCAGTCTCTAGTTATTAGTTATAGAAAAAGGAATTATCTGATGTTTTCTTAGAAATTTATCACATCCAAATGAAACAGAATGTTGTATTTCCTGCTTTTAAAGCCCATGATTACTGAACTATGACAGTTCAACTTGCTGAGAGGATTCACCATTGGTGATTAAAAAAAAAAATTCCTCCATACCAGACTCAGTGAAAGTGTCTGATCCTTAGGTTTTTTTACTCCCTAAGGACTAAACACAGTGTGAAGAGCTTCAAAGTGTGCAAAAACAGTGCAGAAGATTTCTGTGAACAAATAGAGCAGCTGTCTTCTCTGTTCTCTGCTAATTCTGCTCCTGCAGCTTAGGAACAGCAATGCCCAAACAGAATAATGCATTGTCCTGGCAATTTCAGTGGCCCTTTGACATGCATGGCATACTTGTGGCTGCAGATTAATCACTTCGAGCCATCAGACTTTCCAAAGTGAGTCTTCTCAGAAGGACTGATGCAGCATCATGCTTTTGAGATCTCTGGTTATTTCAGCCACAGTGAAACACTACACAGCAGTATCAGAGAATGAAAAACCCAAAAGACACCTAATTCATTAATCTCCATGATTCCTATCACTCACTTCAGGAAATGCACCAGTAAACATCCTAAAGACCCTTGTGATGGCTTCTCTTTTGTTAATAAGCAACTGGAATTTCACCTAGAGTCATGAAAGCTACGTTATGAGACATACTTCACTCCAAAATTCATAGAAAAGGGTGCCTCTGACACTACAGATTGTTGATGGGATACTGACTTTTGAAAAGGAAACATGAGCCATCCTCATAATTTTTTATCCAATAACTGACTAATGTGAATTATGTAAAAGGCCTGAAAGAAGGTGGTAGGTAGCAGGACAGGCATTCCTTCAGCTCCCTTTCTTGTCAAGATCTTGTCAATGGGGAGTTAAAGCTGAAATGCCCTGTAAGGAAAAACGAAAGCAAGACTCCAGCTCTGTGGGGAGCTCTAATCAATAGAAAAAAGGAGCATCATAGTCAGACCTCAAGAAAATGTTATGACTGTTGCTGCTGTGTTTTGTGCTCAGTTCGATAGTGTCAGCACTGAAGGAACATTTCACAGAAATTCCTCTTGTGGTTCATAACAGAGCTGGGAAACAGAATTGCTAAAAAAAACTATTGAAATGCATTCTGCAAACAAAACAGGAACATTTTCAATCTACTCCAAATTTCTGGGGTCTGTGCTCTGATTCTGCATTGCAATCAGAATATACAACATTTTGAACCTCTTTGGACCAGAAATCTGCTTGCATGATGGACAGGTTCAGGATCTGCAGTCAGATTAATATCCAAACTCATCCTTAATACATCACCCAAGAACATCAAAGACAGGGATATGGTTGTTGCAGCCAGGAAAAAGAATGTTTTTCCCCTCAATAATAAAGGAGGGAGATTGTCAAACCATGGTATTTCAGTAGAAAGATGTCTGTGGAAGACAAGATAAAGACTCAAAGACCTGTTCTTTATTTGTAAACACACACACACACAAAAATCCACCAAAAAAAAAGGACAAAGCCAAGATGAAAAAAGCACTCAGAGTTCAACAGGAAACCTTTTAGCAGCTCTTGAGCCAGTCAATATTCCTATGTTACACATTTTCTTTTGCATCCCATGTGTACTAATGACAGATTAACGAGCCACACAGGTAGAAGTGGGAGTTTGAAAGCCAGTTAGATGCTGTGAATTTTCCCCAACGTGTCAAAATAAGAAAAGTGACTGTGCTAAATAACTCAGTGCTGGTGCACTGGAGAAAATTAGTGCTTAATAAAATTCAGTGCTTTTATTTGCTTCCTTGAGGCATGGTGATGTGGCTGCTCCACACTGAGAAGCATAGATGTACACATACAACACAGACAAGAGTATATAAATCTTCAAAATCAGTATTTCATTTAAAATTAAATTTCCAGTTTTCTGCTTAAGAAAGAATTTTGATTCATATGTCATACTTATATGAGTGCCAGAGGGTTTTTCTCACTACTTTTTGTCACAGTAATGTTTTGAAGACATGGATGGAACTTTCATGGATGGGCCATTTTAATAGTTGTATGTAAGTAGAAAATTGCAGAAAACTGAAAATAAGTATCCATCTAAAGAGGACACTTCTAGCCAAGCATCACAAGTCTCTGCTTCTCTAGTACACATCTCTGGAAAGAAATTTTTTGAATCAAATGCTTTGGCTTCATGTTTGACCTACAGCCTTCCCTGGCTCACTGACAGTAACCCTGCAGAGCTAGAAAAGGAAAGATGTGGAGGCAAATACTATTTGGCAGCCCATTTCTAAGCTAATGTCAATTTTAGATTTGGCCTGAAGTGCAAATATGAAACTGCCAAGAGATTTTGGGTGAAGATGCAGGAATAAAAATTTATTTCAGATTTTGTGAAACGGTAGACTTCTATCATTGTCTGTGGAAAAATAAAACAAAATCTTGTTTGAAGCCCCCCAAATAATTGTGTAGAAGCACTTCACTGATCTCTGTTCTTACATCTGTTCAGCACAGATAGCTGTACTTGCCAGAGGAAAATTTTCTCTTACTTGGATGGGGACTGATGGCAGTTCAGTGACATCAGCACTGTAGAAAAACTGTTATGGTTCACCTCTCCAGAACTAACACAGAGGTGGAAATTTCCTATTGATCCTCATAGCTCTAGAAGTTCCCATGACACTGTCCTTTTGAAAGACAGAACAAAAGGTACTTGAAAGACAGAAAAGTCAAACCACTCACTTTCCACATAAAGGTGGAAACTTTTGTGAAAATTGTGACAATTATTAGTTGTAAAGTGTTTTAATATTTTATCTAAAATTTGTAAGTATATAATAATTTAGAAAGATGTTATGCTCATAAAATAGTGTTAATATATTTATTATATAATATAAATTTAGAAGTTTTTATGATACGTATTATTTGTAAAATATAATTCATTTATTTAATAATTAATTAATAGAAGAAGAGAAGTAATTACCCAGACAGTACAATTTAAAATTACCATGGTTCCTGCTTATAAGTATCACCTGCTTGTAGAAAGCATTAGCAAATTTGGGGAAACAATGAAAACAATGGACAGCTCTTCAATATTAACAAATCATGGGATGGACATGCTCCATAGGTAGCCTTGAACTTCTGCAGGGTGGATTGGAGGAGGAGACATGAGCTCCTACACTGCAATTTTAATTACTAGGAAATCAAAGCTGTACATCAGACGTGGGATTTTTCTCCCTAATTCAAAAGGACAGAGTGATCAGATTTGTGTTAGATGAGGAAAGGACCTTCCCTTGTGGAATGGATGATATAAGAATGCACCTGATAATAACCATGACAGCAGCAGAAAAAAACACATCTGTGAGCCTGCAGCTTCCTCCTGTACCAGCTTGGTGAAAGGTGAACAGGAGGCACACAGAACATTTCCAACAAGCTGCCCATATATTTTGCAGTTGATGCCATCTTTGGTATTGAATCCACTGCTGTGAGTTTGCTGACCTTCCACAAGGGGAAAATAGAGCATGTCATTTATAATGACTATTGACTTTTTTACTTCAGGAAGTGTCCTCTCTTATGATCTCATTTAACTGAGTCACTATTTTAAAACAAAGTTCTTAGATCAGAGGTTTGTTTTTTTCATTATTTAGAAAAAAAAATCTACCTTTCTGAGGCCAACTTGTAATAAAGCAAGCAATAGATTTATGGTTCATTCCTAGCATGTCTTAATGCTGGGAAGGATAGAGGGATAAAGCAGTCTTAAAAACCAACAGTAAGTATGAGCTTAAAACTAATAAAAGGAAATATAAGGTGAGCCAACCACTGTAAATATCACACATATTTATCTGCAAAGCTGTGCTATCGTGCACTTTCTGAACAGTACAAGACAAATAAAAGGAAGTATTCTTGATTGTCAGTGGTCCCTATGCTGAAGAAATATCCCCTATTATTGACAGAAAAGTCATTATTTCATTCATATTGATCCCTTCAGTTTTCTTGGTTTCACTTTGATTTTTTTTCTTTCCAGGTTATACCAAATGCATTGACATTTTGGAAGGCAATTCAGTGATGTCTGATGTTGGTTTTCCCATTGGAAAAATGGCACAGTCTCTCATAAAAAAAAAATCTGATAATATTTAAGGATTTTTTAAAAGTCCAGTTTTAGGTTTGAAAGGCCTTATGCAGGCACTTTCTGTAGATGGGAAAGCTCTTTAACCAGGGGGTTCAGGTTAGAAAGGTACCACACCCCTTGAGCTCACCTGCCTTCATCCCAATTAAGTGAAGAAACATTCCTCATAATATTAGAAGCATTTTACTGGTGGCCACATATGACATTAGCCTGTCTTTAGGAACACCTTACATGAAAGTATACAAGATTTAAACTTCAAGTACTGTGTTTAGTTTTGGGTGCCTCATTTCAAAGAGGACATTGAAAGGCTGGAATGTGTCTAGAGAAGGGCAACAAAACTGGGAAAGGGTCTAGAAAACATGTCCTATTAGAAAACATGTCCCATGAAGAACAGTTGAGGGATGTGGAGTTTAGTCTGGAGAAGAGGATTCTCAGGGGGACCACATTGCTCTCTGCAACTACCCAAAAGGAGGCCATTGTGAGATGGGGTCAGCCTCTTCTGCCACATCTGAAGTGAAAGAACAAGTGGAAACATTTAAATTATGCTAGCAGAGGTTCAGATTAGATATTAGGAAAACAATTCACTNACAAGATTTAAACTTCAAGTACTGTGTTTAGTTTTGGGTGCCTCATTTCAAAGAGGACATTGAAAGGCTGGAATGTGTCTAGAGAAGGGCAACAAAACTGGGAAAGGGTCTAGAAAACATGTCCTATTAGAAAACATGTCCCATGAAGAACAGTTGAGGGATGTGGAGTTTAGTCTGGAGAAGAGGATTCTCAGGGGGTCCACATTGCTCTCTGCAACTACCCAAAAGGAGGCTATAATGAGATGGGGTCAGCCTCTTCTGCCACATCTGAAATGAAAGGAAAAGTGGAAACAGCTTTAAATTATGCTAGCAGAGGTTCAGATTAGATATTAGGAAAACAATTCACTGGAAGAGTGATTAGGCACTGCAATCAGCTGCCCAGGGAGGTGGTGAAGTCACCATCTCTGGAAATGTTGAAGAGGTGTCTGAGTGTGGCACTTGGGGATATGTTTTAGGGGTGATTATGGTGTTGCTGGGTTGATGGTTGGACTGGATGATCTTGAAGGCCTTTTCCAAACTTAATGATTGTCTGATTCTGATTGTCTGTTTTATTCTTTGATCACTGCTGTAGAGTCTTGAATTTTTTGTGTTCAGACTCAATTTCTCTCACCCAGAGTCTGCCTGGAGTGCAGCAGGGCTTCCATGTCTGTGTTCACATCATCCACCTGGCTGACAATTATTTTTTCATTGATTTTTCATTGATTATATGANGCTGCCCAGGGAGGTGGTGAAGTCACCATCTCTGGAAATGTTGAAGAGGTGTCTGAGTGTGGCACTTGGGGATATGTTTTAGGGGTGATTATGGGGGTGCTGGGTTGATGGTTGGACTGGATGATCTTGAAGGCCTCTTCCAAACTTAATGATTCTCAGATTATGTGATTGTCTGTTTTAGTTTTTGATCACTGCTGTAGAGTCTTGAATATGCCATTTTTTGTGTTCAGACTCAATCTCTCTCACCCAGCATCTGTCTGGAGTGCAGCAAGGCTTCCATGTCTGTGTTCACATCATCCACCTGGCTGACAATTATTTTTTCATTGATTTTTCATTGATTAGATGATATTGAAGAAGGTGTCTTCCAACCTTGGGNGTGGTGAAGTCACCATCTCTGGAAATGTTGAAGAGGTGTCTGAGCGTGGCACTTGGGAGTTTGTTTTAGGGGTGATTATGGTGTTGCTGGGTTGATGGTTGGACTGGATGATCTTGAAGGCCTTTTCCAAACTTAATGATTGTCTGATTCTGATTGTCTGTTTTATTCTTTGATCACTGCTGTAGAGTCTTGAATTTTTTGTGTTCAGACTCAATTTCTCTCACCCAGAGTCTGCCTGGAGTGCAGCAGGGCTTCCATGTCTGTGTTCACATCATCCACCTGGCTGACAATTATTTTTTCATTGATTTTTCATTGATTAGATGATCTTGAAGAAGGTGTCTTCCAGCCTTGATGATTCTGTGATTCTGTAAAGATGATTAAAATATACCTCCCCAGAAGGAAGCATCAAAGTGCTTACCCACTCAGGAGTATACTAATGATCATTCAGTAATTACTTTAAAATTAAGAAAATATGTTGCCTTTTTGAGCCTCAGGCTAAGTTTACTTATTCATTGTCTGAGACTGAATCTGAAGAAGTCTCCAACATTGATACAGACATTTAAAATATTTTGCTAGAGGCTAATTTTTAAATGACTGACTTACTAATTAGTAATATCAAAGTGTGGAACTCTGCATCACCTTTGGTATCCACCTACTGCCATAAATAAAGTTTCTCATGTGCTGTGGCAGTGGCTTCAGTGCTGAGTTGCTCTTGATCACTTTTTGAGTGAAGGCAAAGGACAGTTTTCAAAGCTGAAATTTTGAGCAAAAGGATGCAGCAGATGTATTCTTCAGATTGTCCAAGTCCCTATGATTAAATGATTGTCTTCTTTCACTAGGCTCACATGAGAAAATGTTATTCTGCTCCAACCTGAGTCCTTGGCAACGTATGGAAATTCTCTTAAGGAGAAGGAGGTGAATATACAATTTCTGGCACCATCTTCTCAAACACCTTCTGTCATCACCTCATCTCACCTCCTTTCTAGGATCTTTTTCATTCTCCCTGCCTCTGCTTATCTTTACTTTTGTCATAAGTGATTTTCTCTTGGAAGACTGTGTTTGACTTCTCTGCTCTGCCAACTCTTTCTGCTAAAGCAAAAAAAATCACTAAGAAGTCAGGGTCAAACAAAGCAAAACAAATAATCTATAGTCAGTGCTTCAGCATGTCTGAAAAATAGGAATGACTCCACATGTTTTAATTCCTCCTAGGCTGTTCGATCTGCAGCGATCCTGTGCTACACAGACAGCATAAAATGGAATCTCCCTTCCTGCTCTGGGTCTCTCAACCTTTTTCATTCTTTCTACCAGGGACAGAAGAAACCTAGAGGAGGCAGTCAACACTGTTTCTTGGGATTTCTTTGGCAATTCTGCTAGACTTCCTCTAAAGGCCCTCAATCCACTAAATTCTGCCTTGCATCACTGGGAGCCAAAGAAAAGCCTGTCACTCAAATGACCCCTACCCCATGCTGGCATAGCATCTTCTTCTTGCAAGAAAACAGCATTATTTTAGTGAAATTAGTTAAAAAAAAAAAAACAAAACAAAAAACAGATGCTTGAAGTTCAGGCCCTGAGAACACCACTACTAAAACAGGGTTTAAGAATCTATAACTTTTGCTGAGTTCAAGTCATACATATAATTAAAATAACCAATCAACAGAACTAAATATTCCAAGGATTTCCAACAACCCTATTAACTTGGTATATGAGTATCTCATAGTCTTCAATGTATTTGCTTCCCAGTAGCCCTGTCAAATACCAGGTATTATTGATTCCACACATGGAAACTGAAGCTCAGAGCACTGAGATGGTGTTTGTGTTTGCATTAACATTCAAGCACGGCAAGATCCATGGGTAATGAGGACACATGGCCTATAAAAGTGCCATGAAATTTCCTGGGTTCAAATTCACATCTCTGCCAACCTCCAAACACCAGCTCAGATAGAGCCAGCCTAGCACTTCTGTGGGGTCTTGCTCTGCACAGGTTTAGTGGCACTGCAAAATTTACACAAAAATTGGGAACTGAACTGGGGCTATGAAAATGAGACAGCCAATACCCTCAGTGTCTGGCCATCCTTCCTTTTCAAGTTGAATTATGTCAAGGACGTATAACAAAAAGCAGGTATTTCGGAGCTGATCTTTGGACTCATCACTACTTAAGAGGAATAAGAATGACACAGCAGGTGTACTTTGCAGAAATGCTACCTCCTTTATAAAACCAACATGGAAATAGCATAAAAATTGAAATAGAATTTCTCAGTTAACTCTTGCCCTAAGTAATCCCCAAGTCATTTATGCTAATAAGAATGAAAGTAAACATGGACCAGAGTAATAACATTTTGTACTCACTTTACAACAGTGTGAGTGACAAAACAAGACAGAAGGAGGAAGCAAATTAGACCCCCTGTGTGTGTTAGATTGTTTTCCATATTTGAATGCTAATGGCTTTCACATTTATTCAGTTCACAATGAGCAGGCACATAAAATGCCTTATACAGTCACTCTTATTCCAAAAATGGTGTGTAGACATTGTCAGTGAAATTTGGGCCACATCATTTTATTGATTTTCCAGCAGTCTAGCAAAATCAATGGACAACTCTGCTTAGCAATCAATGGTATTATCTGACCATTAGTTGGTATTAGAAGAGAGATCCAAACATCTGATAGACATAGCTAATAGCACACACATCTCTTTAAAGATGTGCACATCAAACCAAATAAGTGATGGCAACTTTATCTCATATGGAAAAGCTGCTAATAGAAAAGAGAATAACAGCAGGAAAAAATGTTGCTATCACATAAGTTCCTGAAGAAGGCATATCACCAGAAAGCAGCTGTCAGGGCTTTTGGTAAAGAGTAGTCATTTCCCAGTATAGGAGGGGCATGGAACTGTTCAAATGAGTCCAGAGGAGGGTCATGAAGATGATCAGAAGGCTGAAGTACCTTTCCCATGAGGACAGGCTGAGAGACTTGGGGCTGTTCAGCCTGGAAAAGGCTCCAGGGAGAGCTAGGAGCACCTCCTGGTACCTAAAGGTACAAGAGAAATGGATGAAGACTATTTACAAAGTTGTGGAGTGATAGAACAAGGGGTAATTGCTTTAAATGGAAGGAGAGCAGGTTTAGATTAGATATTAGGAAGGAATTCTTCACAATGAGAGTGGTGAGATGATGATATTAGTTGCCCAGAGTTGTGGATGCTCCATCCCTGAAAATGTTCAAGGCCAGGTTGGATGAGGGTCTGAGTAACCTGGTCTAGTAGAAGGCATCCCTGCCCATGACAGGGGGGTGATCTTTAAGGTCACTTTCAATCCAAACCACTCTATAATTCTATGGCATTAAACAGTCACATCAAAATTTGCAGCATTTCAGATTAGCAGTTGCTGTTGAAAATCTTACCCATTCCTGTCAGCAATAGGAATCTGGGGGCAAAACCTTGAACTCACCCATTAAGCCCCAAATCCTGACAATTAATTTAATGCACTTTTTAATTGCAGTTAGTACTGAGAAGAGCTAACAGGGTTCAACAACCTTTAAACCAGAGCTGATTCACCAGATGGACTTTGAAGTCACACCTTACATCATCAAATGTATGTGTTTTCAGCACTTGGGCTATTTTTAGCCAATCTGCTTCCCTTGATCTGTGTTGAGTTTTGAATTCTTCAGACACCATTTGATCAAACTAAAAAAAAAAACTCAGAAAAAAGAGTGCATATGTGCTCTACAGTGACTTCAAGTAGAAGCACAGATAGTTCCATTTGCCTCAGTGATAGAAATGTCCTACACAGTATTTCAGATTTAATGCTCAGTAGCACAAGAGAATATGAGGCATTGTCTAAACCAGTTAGATACCTGGTGAAACTGAAGCAACATGTTTAAAGCTATCTCAGCTGACTTTGTTTTATATTCCATTAAGTTTTGCATGGGTGTGGTTGGTTGTCACTATGACACTGGTACCAGTGTCCATGTCAGTACAGCTGCTCTTTTGGACAGAATTTTACTTAAAGCCTTCAGATGTTTTATTCATGAATGCTATTTACTGCAGTGCCAACATCTTTGGGTACCCCTAGTCCCAACAGAATTTTAAAATGGGGGCCTAGCTCAATGGAACCAGACAATCAGCTGATAGGATAAGATAATTGCTGATATGAGGTGGGAGAGCTGTAAGACCCACCTTTGGTTTACCCCCAAACATTCAGCAGTACACTGAAGAAAATTTAAAACTAAAAAAAATTTTGGGGAACAATATTTCTGCCTTTGGCCATGCACTGATCCATTAACTACTGACAGTTCAAAGAGCTGTACTGAAAATATAGCAGAATTCATAAATTAGATCTCTCCCAGTCAGGACACAACGAGAAAAAACTTCAGGTTATCCATATCCCATCTTATACAACAGATAACAAAATGATAGCAATGTGAGATTTGTTCTGAGTAACAGCTGAGTAAAAAAGTAATACCAGGGAGATCAGCTACAAATTCTTGGTTTATTTGATTTCTATCTGCTTGTAGAGTCCCATGAGTACTGGTCTGGAGGTGTGCTGCTTTGAATCTGGCTATATATGCATAATTATCTACTCACTTGGATCTAGGCCTCCAAGGTAATGGCCCTGACATTCTCAGTCTTTGCTCCAATGAATAATTATTTCCCTAATAATAATTATATTATGCAAAGTGGAAGAGTTTTTCTGAAGTGCTAGATCTCCTTTTGGTCAAAAGTGCAAAAGATAAAGAGGGTAAAAAGAAAAAAAAAAAGTCTTCCAGATGTGAAACCTCCTTTTCCACAATTTCATTTTCCTGGCACATGTATACAGTCTTTCAAGTGTCCAGCTAAGTCTGGGACAAAAAGAATGTTTAACTTTCATCTCCATTGAAAATTTATAACTTTTTTCATTCAGATAACTATATTTAATGCTCAGTCTTTTCCCCAAATGAGTAAATATCACTTGATGTATCTGAATAAATGGCAGGTATGTTCTGCTCATTAACTGAATTGTGCATATTAGAGACCAGCTAATGAATCTGTCTGAGGATTGTGTCTGCTCAGGATTTCATCAATTCTTTCCATAAAAGACCAGAGTAGGGTTTCATTAATGTCTCTTTAACTGCTTTTTAATTAGCAATTATGGCACTTTCCTATGATTTTTCAAAAGTTAATACACAATTCAAAACGGTTTTAGTAAAGAATAACAATGCTTTAGAAAGAAAACCTTGTGCTAAAAATATGGTCCAGAGAAATAAATGTCAGTTGGCTTTTTTAGTGCTGATTTTCTACAGGAGAGACGATGACAGCTATATTCACTCCAAGGAGACTGAATAAGGACAGAACTCTGCTGGGACTTCTCCTCCCAAACTCCCTTTTCATGCTTGTATTTTTCCTACACCCTTTTGGAGTCCATCAGACCACCACAGACAATTATTAATGGATATCATGTGCCTTGCTCACAGAGGAGACTTAAAATGCCTGCTGCAGCTTGGTGAAGCCAATCTGCTGTACACAAAGAGTGAGGGAATACAGCCTTACCTGTGACTCAGCCTTTCTTTGAATTAGTGTGCTCATGAAAGCTGAAAATCAGCACAAACACATGTGCTGAGCCTCCTTTGAACATGTGAGCAAGCTTGGCAGCTGGAAATTTTAGCCTCTGAAACACAGGGTTGATGGCCTTTACATAATTGGCCCCATGAGACAAACTGCAAAACGTAGCTTGAGGCTTTTCCTCTGGGGTTAAAAACATCCACCCTGAGAGATTTATCCATAGTAAAAAAATTATCAAAATTAAATATATATGTATAGCCAAGTCCAGACTAATTATTTCTTAATTTTTTTTTTTTTGAAAAGGTAGAAAACTTTGGAAATAAATAAAATAAAGGAAAAAAATAGCCACACTGATGAAATTCAGGAATTTATTTATTTTAAGTAGATTTTTGAACAATTTGATACACAAAGAGACTGTCTGACATCTTGTGTTTGCCTCAATGGTTTAATTAGTTCCTTCTTGTTCACCAGTACATAACCAGAGCTGTATCATGAACAGCAAGGGAAGGAGGCCCCACTGGAACTCACCTTGATGGGACATCTTTACCAGTAAAGCAATAGCAAGAGGCCATGAGTGTGCAGTGAACCACAGCTTTTGATTGCTAAAAACCCACACTGTTGAGGAGTGGTGCAGTCAATGGCATAACCTCACAGGGTTCCTAAAAAGTACTATGGAAGAAATTGCCATGATCAAGAGGGGAATAGAATTCTGCCATGTAGACACACCTCAGGTTGTGTGACTTTCTAGCAGGATGACAGGATCTGGCCTGTTGCTCTGTTACAATTATTTTAACTAAACCATTAAAGGAAGTAAAAGTTGTGGCACACAGAGACACCTTCATTCCAAATGGAGGAAGATGAACCAGTGGTGCCAACAATGTCTATCAGGTATTACCTGTTAGTGCCTTAAACTCCTATCTATCTTCAGCATAAGAGATTCAAATTCATGCAATTTGCATCCCTCAAGATGCCTTAGGTACCATATGGCTTCAGTGCCTCCCCTTCCACCCCTCCTGCTGAAATTTGACTTACTGACTAATAAAAGGTATATGGTAACAGAATGGAAACAAAAACAAACAAACAAACAAAAAACTCCAAAAAAAACCAAAGCAAAAACCAATTAAAAGAAACAAAAACAAACACCCCAAAACAAAACAAACAAAACAAAACAAAACAAAAAAGGCAAAGAAAACCCCACTCTGCTCAGATGGCCTAATGTAGCCTTTAGGTCAGCAGGAGAGTCCTGAACTCTGGTAAATGTTCCCATCACTGTTTATACATTTTATATTAGGCAGTCATTGGTAAAAGTAAAAATAATTCTGAGAGCAGGGATCTGGAATTCAGTCTTCCTGTCATCTCCTTGATGAATATCTTAGCAACTAGGCTGGTTTATTTTTAAAATTATTCCGATCCCTGGCTTAGCTGGAGCAAAATACTTTGTGTACAATATAGTCCTGCAATGTTCTTCTGGCTAAACAACAGTAATGTGTCTTTAGTCATTAATCAAATTACTCATTTCATATCATGAGGTATTAACTTTGTCAATTCACTTTTCAAACTTCTTTCTCTAGCAGGCAAGTAACCAAAATCAAGGCTCCTTTTATGTTCCCAGAAATTTCTTGGAACACTACAGGTGCTATTAGTAGAGCTACCTAACTGAAGGGGACTGTTATAGCAAGTTACTGAAGTGAAAGTTTTCTAAACTTTTAATGAAGAAGGAGACATATGCCATTAGGGAAAAAAGTATTCAAAACATTGTCAATGTTATGAAGAAAAATCTACCAGTTTACTGTGTGTCCATTACGATGATGGCATTGGCTATGTGCACTTTTGTGTATGCTTTTCATTCTGTTTAAGTATTCTTCTCAATATGTCCTTGCATTCAAGCTCAAATGAAAATTTTTTACAGGCAATATCATTCTACCTGCCAAATGACAGATCACTGAAAAGATGTTCTGATACAGAGTGGCCTCCTTCACCTACCCCTTCTATCCAGTCCACTTAAGAAATTATGTTCTTCTCCCTGCAATGCCCTTCTTTTATTACCTTTCCTTTTATTTTCTGTAATGTTCTTCCTTTGTTCATCTGTGATGGTTCTGAATGCTAATGAGTCCACTTCTGATTTAGCATTTTGTGAGGTCAGTTTGTGAGGAGACTAGAGCAGACATTGTATTTTAAATCCCAGATTAATTAAAGAAATCTTGAACAAGGACTCAAAATCATTTATTGGGGTAGAGAAAGAAAAGAAAAAATTAGTTCAAAATCCGTATAACCTGCAAATGAAATTAGGGTGAAGGTGTCAAAAATGTTGCAGACAGCTCAGAGATGCTGTCTCTTAGGAAGACTGATTTCAGTGTTCATTAGTGCTTGCAAGGTATACACAGATGGTGGTGATAGGGCACCTATGAGCAGGTATTTCCAAACATGTTGCCCAAATGGATGCTGGTTCAGAAGGACAACCAACTTCTCTGCATTTTATTAAACTTTTTTTTTCCTCAGTATGATAATTCCTAAAGAAGCCAACACTTCAGCCTAGGAATAGTATTACCATAGAAATTGTACTACTATAAGAGCCATGTATGTGTAAAAGTGGACTTTTGCGCATGCACAAGGAAATCTCTGTGTCCTGGCCAAGCTGGGTGGTAAGAAATGAAAGCATCTGCTTTTGTTCACCTTTTAGTTCTATGGCTGCAGATTAACTGCCTGCAGAATATAAGGCAGAGAGAAGCAGAAAATAACAGTAGAGTCTAGAGTGGGTGAAACATCTCCTCTAAAAAAAAACTTTGTACCCAGTTGTAACTTTGGAGGCTTTGGAGTTCTGTTTTGCATACTTATTTACAGTGCTCTTGTGAGAATGACCTCACATTTCAACTAGCATGACTTGGGAGGTAAAGGTTACTATAATTGGATAAAAAAAGGAATATTCATACAGTAAATATAATTCTACCACAGGCAACAACAACAACAACAAAAAAAACCCCAAAATACTCCAAACCCACCAACCAACCAATAAAATATAAAACTTCCCAAACCCCTCTACAAAAACCTAAAAGAAATAGAGCTTTTGGTAAAAACTTTGACCAAAACTTTAAAGTTTTGATAAAGCATAAATCTTTTTTCAAGAATTCTGGCTGCAAAAATTTCTCCTGGGAGCCACTGGAGCAAGGTTTAGACACAGGTTACCAATAGATCAACTCAGTGGCTCCCAGGAACCCCTGAAAAATGAGGAAAATTATGTTTGTGTTGTGCATTTATAGACATCGATCTCTTCAGAGGAAGAGTTCTGCTGGCTGATATTGGTGTTTATGTTGAACAGCTCTCCTTTGAACCTAGTCCTATGACAAATTTAGAATTCCTTAATCTTTTTTTATGTCTCTGGAAACAAATGAAGAGAATATAAATAACGCTCTTAAACCATGTCTGATAGCACAGACTCCCTGGAGAATCAGAGTAGCTACAAGTGCTGCTGCTGTCCTTTCCTTCAAAGAGACATTAGGATTGGTGGTCCCTCAAAACAAAATATTGTGTCCAGCCATGAAACAATAAATCCAGCAATCAAGCAGAGCTCTTACTGAGCACTTGTTCCACAGTCTGTGTGTGTCCATGCACCCCTCCTGCCTACAATCGAGGAAAACAAAGAACCAAGCACAGGACACACAAAGCACCATCACACACTGAAGAGATGAACAGGTAATTTCAAATATTGACAGATGAAAATAGAGCAAAGAGTGGCTCTGCCCAGACAGTCAAGTCTCATGAAGAGGAACTTGTGATTTCTGCATGCATTAGCCAGAGCCTTCACAGCACCCTCATTTCTGAGTCAGAACAATCCCTCCAGATCTGCTCCTGTCAAACTGAAGTTGCTCCCACTACTGGGGATTGCTGCAGTCGTTTTGTTGATTTTATTGATTATAATTGTCACGCCAAATTTACAATAGTCTCCACCACATTCTCCCAGATTACAATATCTGAGATTGGTCTTGTGAAACAGATAAACAGATCACTTAACTCCACATTCCATTTGACTAAGAGAAATCAGAGGAGCTTAAGTTCAGTCTGATCTGAGATTTTCCAGGGATTTTTCTCCAGAGAGAAATAGAGACCAATCCTCTCAATTAAAAAAAAAAAATACAGTTTTGACAAGTTACACATTTCCTTTGACTGAATTTAAAGGGTTTTGGGTTGAGAATTTTGAAAAGTAATAAGAGAGGTGGTGAGGAAGCACTCTATTTTATTGGAAAATACCATAGTTAAGGTATTAATTGCAGAAATTAAAGGTTCATTTCCTTTGTATGAATGAGGATACTGAAATTCCCAGCCTCTGTGCAACTGGACAAGGGCTCAGGGTAGGCAGTTCCAGATGTAGCTCTATCAATTGGCAATGGGGATGGAACTCTGGAAAAAATATTTTCTCATGTTTGCATTCAAAGAAAAAGTCATGGGGTCATTCTCTTTTGCCTTTTGTCAGTGAATATTTTTGTACTTTATACCTAGGAGTATTTCAAAGAGACCCGTTTTGCTCTGCTGCACAGCCTGATGAAGGGTGGTTAGGGAAGCTGCCTCAGAATTTCATAATGATTGTCTATCTGCTTTGCTTAAACCAAGGCTTCCCAGTGCAGGAACAGTGCTCTAACTACCAGGCAAGAGGTAGAGCTGTCACATCTCCTCTTTAATGAGCATTTAAAATACTCTGTTCTGTGCTTCCAGACAAACAAACTGTCACAGAATGTCATTATAACAGTGTAATGAATGTATTTATATGCCAATGTATATATTCAGAAGCTACCTCTCCTACAGAAGAAAAAGACACTAATCTGCAGTTGCTGCCACTTGAGCTGTAAGGACATTTGCATTAACTGTTCTCTTTTTCTCACTGATATGTTAATCTCTTGGTTTAGAGCACTGAGCAGTGTGCTGAGCAGGGACAGTCACACAGTCCTGCCAGGTGGCATGTTTTTAGCCTTATCTATTAGCTTAATAAAGCCCCTCCTTACATACAGCTAAGATGGATGAGAAATATCAAAAGTCTTGGGATCCCATCATTTCATTCTTCTGATTACCATGGGGATTAGAGGGGGGCATTTTATGCAAACTACATGTAAGTACAATTAATTGGCTGCTAGGACATGCATCAAACACTTCTTCACAACTGCAGAATGGCCCCAAGAAAAGCCTTGCTGCTCAGTCAGAAGCTGTTCATACACTGTGTTAGTTGCATAAGTTTCAGCTCAGATCCCTGCCTTGTTCTTTTCCAATGCACACTACACATCAACTATCCAGAAGAAAAAAGAGCCTTTGCTGGCATGTTGCATGTCATGCTTCAGGGAGTTCCCAGCAACCCAGCAACCACAGCTCACACCTGCTGCTTTTTTCTTTTCAGTTTTCATTTTTTACTCATTTTCAGGGCATTACAAGACTTACTCATTTTCTTTCAGCAGCTGAACTACTGTAAATGTTATGAAGAGTTTAATAACATATGAAGCATTTTCTCAGAAACCACCAGCCAAGCACTGTATATTACAGACTCCCAGTGTTTTCATAGCACAGAGCAAATGCTCAGAGTGATGAAAACTGGACTCACTGGACCTTCCTCTGTGTGCTGCACTATGGCACATTGATTTCAGACATTAAATGCAAGAAAGAAATCTAAAAAACCTCATGTGAAGTCATATCCAGAGCTTTTGCTGCAGCAAATTCACTTCAGCTACTTTCAGTTTGAAAGATGGTGGGGAAATAGAAATTAGGAAAGAAAACTTGAAGAGTGAACTGCAGTTTTAATTTATTTTTCTCCATTTGTGGCAGAGATCCAAATGATAACATGTAGTTATTTTTCCCTTTCTAGGTGCAGTACTGTAAGCAGACTTGTGATGCTGAAGGCACATCAATAGGTTATCATAAATAGCATTTAAGTATGAAGGAATTTGGGGTCAAACCTTTGATTCCTGCACCACTTGCACTTCTGCTTACTCTTGCTTTTATACTTCACTCTTTAAAACTTTGATCCTCTCTTCTCCCAATATTGAGTTTCTTTCAGTGTTGCTTACTGGCATTCTGGAGATCCAGCTATCCTGAGATGCATGTAAATTTTACTAAAATCAATGGACCTCTTAAATATCTTTGAATTGGAATATTTTATATTTCACTTGTGGACAGAGAAACATGATTGTTAGCTAATAGCTATTTTTTGGTTTACCAGCTCTTTGAGCTCGACATTAAGAAAGCTTGATTCTCTTAGGAAATAATCCCAGTAGAGGACCTTTAATCCTCTTTCCCTAAGCAGAGACTATCAGAAATCTCATTGCACTTCCTTTCCTAAATGCATACCTAGGATCCTAATAATTTAAATATTTATGCAGCTACGGGACAGAATCCATTAAACACGGACCATAAAAATATTCTCTAGGGAATCCAAAAGAAAACTATCTAGTATTGATGTGAGGTTATGTTTAGCTGGACTGAAAAATAAATGAAAGCTTCAATCAGAACATACCAACAACTCAATCCTTTGCTGCAGAAAGCTATGCATTCACCTTTTAAAACTCTGATGATTTACACAATGCTATAGCCACTTCATCTTAAAAATCATTGTCTGAAGTGAAGCAGAATGTTGGAAATTACAGAAGAGAGGACGAAGAAAGACACACTGAATCTTTTTAATTGTATTTATTAACCATGAGCTGAAAAAAGGGCTGAGAATTGTTGTCTGCTAAATGAATATGAGGGAGATGGGGAGTGAGGTGTCTGTATTCTCAATGTCTGCTTCAGCAAAGCTCAGAACTACTCGTGCAAATGTACAGCTGGCATGTGGAGAAAAGAAGAAAATGGGCATTTTTCTACACTAACACACTGAATAAACCCACTCATTCTTCTGACGCAGTGGGAGAGTGGGAGACATTCAGAGGCAAGGTGGACGTGGGACTGTGAACTCATATTAAAATAGCAGCCATCATTAAGTTTTCCTCGTGTTTTCTAATTAACACAATTTAATAAAAATAATCCAATGAACCTGTCAATGCTTTGAAGTACCTTATTATTCACAGTTATTTATTTATGATGCTTTTTTTCTCCTGAACTAATTTAGAGTAGGGATGCACTGACGAGGCTGCTTTATTGCTTCATTTTCAGTATATCAGAGCTGAATGTGCAATCCCACAGCTGGGTACAATTCTCAGCAGTTCAGTCACATGAACAGAGTTGGGTTTATTGAAAGTCAAAACAGATTCTTGGTTTCTTTTTCAATGTGCATATCTCATTAGCCAAAGAGAGCTGTTTAGAAGCAATTAATCATTGAAATTTACATTACATACACTGCTTATGATAATTTATAACAATGCATAGATGCTATAAGCCAGACAACAAATGTTCCAGGCCAAAGAAGGTATGAATTACACAGGAGAGCAAGTGAAAACAAACAAAAGGATTTAGTCAGAGGTGAAAAATTCAGTAGAGAAAGGTGCAAATTTTATTTTCTTAAAATTAAAAATTATTTCTGAGAAGAATAAATTAGATGGATCTGAAATAACGACAAGAACTTAGGAGCTTGTGCAAAGCTAGGAACTGATAAAAAAATCCTTTACAATTCTAACAGCTTTGATTTTGGTTGTTTCTCTACAGAATTCAACTCCTTTCTCCTTAGGATTGTCAGCATTTTAATTTTCCATCCTTTCTGTTCAAAAATATTTCCAGGCAGTGAACATGAGGCACAGGAGTCAAAAGCTGGGTGCTTGTGCTTGGCTTTGCTGACTGCCCCTTAGCACATCCCTTCACCCTTCCCACCTGCTTCCCACCATGCTTTTCCTGATGCAGCTCAAAGCTGTCTGGGAGACCAAAAAATTCACAGCATCCACCCCAGGTTTAGCACAATCACATTGGGGAAAAACTGAAATACAAATAATATTGTGCATTTCTCCCCAGCCAGCAGGGCCTTATCATGTTAAAAACAACTGAGAGTCTTCACCAGGAAGACCATTTATATTAGTTTTTTCTTATTGCTAAATGAAACTAGCTGTATTTGTTTTCATTTTAAGGTATTAAAGAAAAGTATTATTTCTGTAGTGTTTCATGAGTGTGTAATACCAATAAATGAAACAGATCCACTAAATGGTTTTTTTTGGGGGGGTGAGTCGTTTAAGAAAGAAATGCAACTATACTGGTTGTCCAGCTGCAGTAGGAAATGAAACTGCATCTATCATCAGCACAAAGGGAGACAAAACCTACCTACTCCTGTATTCCCCTGAAAGCATGAGTCACAGACCTATTGAGAACAAAATATGGATGTCAGATGGCAGCCCCTCAGGCTGTCTGGCAACCTGCTTGCTGCTCAGAAAGAGGCAGCAGCTGCTTCATATAAGACTAATAAGGATGATAGAAAGGCCTATGCTGGCTTTCACAGATCCA
This sequence comes from Alaudala cheleensis, assembly GCA_013398995.1. Classification (NCBI taxonomy): domain Eukaryota; kingdom Metazoa; phylum Chordata; class Aves; order Passeriformes; family Alaudidae; genus Alaudala; species Alaudala cheleensis. The sequence goes on along the minus strand of VWYE01006658.1, from coordinate 60,037 downwards.
CACCTGAAGAAAATAGGCAAGGCAGGCTGTATTTGAACCTCAGCAAAGAAGCAAATCCTAGTAAATGGGCTTGGAAGCAAGTATTGGAGGGTAGCCTTTGTCTATGGGGGAATCAAGAATGACTCAGTCCTCTGATTAATTTTTCTCTTTTTTTAATTGAACTTTAAATCCTTTAAGAAAAACAGAAATATTTAATGCTGTTTTACATTCTATTTGGGTTCTTATACTGGTAATTTAAAATGAGTTAAGAGAATTCAGCTGCCCACTTTGATAATCCCACTCTGCTCAGTAGGCAGCTGGTGCTGGGATGCTGTGAAGAAGGGAGGGTTCACATGCAGGAATCCACCAAGATACTGCAGGAACTTCAGCATCAAAAACTGTCAGTTACTGGAGGCAAAAGGTTGGAGGATAGACCAAAAGTTCCCTGCTATTCTAGAACAGACACTTCCTGGTTTTCTCTGAAGGACTGAAAACAAAAGGGTTTGGGGTGGTTTTTTCCTTTGAAATAAAAAAAAAGGGGGGGGTGAAAGAGGGGGCTTTCTTGAGCAGATTCTTTCAGTACTAGATCAGTCTGAAACAGTGTCTGTAGAAGTACAAGTGAGTGGAGGAGGAGCAAAAGCAACCAGAGGCTGATAAATGGATTACTTTTAATGAAAACTACTGTTGTGGGAACATAAAAAATATTTCTAAAAGGTGAACTGATTTCACAAATCAACTTCATTAAAACATAACTGAAAAATGTCATATAAGTCTGAGATTAGAAATAAACAAAAGTAGTCATTTTTTCAATTTTCTTTTCCATATTCAAAATGCTTTTCATTACTATACTTTTGTTTTCAAGCCTTATTCCCTTAAAAAAAAGTTTTATTCCCAGTCAAAAGCAATGTTTTGTTTATTCTAGAGTGTTTTATTTAAAAAAAACCCTCTTTATTCACTGAGAACCTACAATAAATCTTGGCTTGCCCCAAAAGATGCTTTGTTTTCCTCGTTTTCAGAACTTCTAGTAAAAAAAGAATTTTTTATTCATACAGCTGTAGGAGTGAGGCAGAGGGGGAGAAGTGGGTTGCTGATTAGAGGAAACATGCTGAAGTCTCTCTCAAGAGGTGTATTTCAAGGCCTATTATGCCATAACTGTTTCCTTTGTCCTTCTTTATAAAACAAAAGAGTGTGTTCCTCTTATTTTTGCTCTCCCTGCACACAAGACAGCTGATCCTAAACAAAGAGAAGCAACAACAGACCCTTGTAAACCAAGCACTGGGTGTCTTGGGCCAGCCCTGGCAGGAGACTCCAGGTGTGTGCAAATAGAGATTCAAGTAGATCCTTGTGCTTGTAGGAAGTTTGTAATTTAGCAGGCTGAAATAAAAAGAAGGAGTATCAGATCATCATTAAAATGGTTGGACATTTCTCATTCCTTCAGAAACCCAGGTGTAAACTGTACCTGGCACAGCAATAGTTCTGCTCAGTCCGACACCTAGAGATGCTCTTTCTTTGAAGAACATCATTTTCAAACTGAGCTCAGGTCCAAAATGTAATATTCAATCTAGATTAAAAGATTCAACTTGTCATGTTCTTTTCCATGATATTACTTGCTTTCTGTTATTGGTGACAGGTCTCTCAGTAAAATTTAAATCTGCATAGAGTGGAACATCTACAAACAAAAGTTTTAACATTCAAGTAGTCTACTTTAGGCTCCCTCCTGACCTCTGGGGAGCTGAAATCTTCCCTTCAGCTTCCAGCCTGTAAGGCAGACACTGTATTATAGTTGTGGGTGGTTTTTTTTTTTTCCTGCTTTCCTCTTTGGTATTGGATGCTGTTTGCAGCAGCCACTATTAGGGAAAGTTTTAGACCACCTTCTCCAAAGGGTTCCTTAACTGCCTCAAAAAATATGACAGCAAATGCCTTGTTCAGGCCCAAATCAGGGCTTAAGCTCCTTGCAAATGTGTACATTTGAGAATTTAAATAAAATCAAGTCTCTTGACAGTTCACCCACGGCTGACAGAATCTGTAGAAATTGTTAAAATAATTTTCTAAATCAAGTTATAAAAATGTATTCAATGAAACTGTGTCAAAAGCTCATAAAAATAGGGGAGTGTCTTAAATGTCAGAAAGTATTTAAGTGCTAATGAATGTCTGTTTCACATATAAATGAACAAGACAATTTAGGAAATAGAGATGATCTCCTTCCTCCATGCCCTATTGATTATGCACCTGTAACACCTCAGTGAACAGGATACCACCCACTTCTTCAATCAGGCTTTTTACTCATTATAGATGTTCTGAGATATCTTTCAAGCATCAACATGTGTGTTTCAAATGTGCAGGAGCTGTGATGGCTGAAGCTTGTTATCTATTCAGATAAGGAACAGAGTGCTAAACGCAGCCATTGCATTAAATCCTGGAAGAAATTCAGCATTGTCATCCAAGTGATATGATGTGCATTTCTTTTATAAAAGACTTTCAACACCTCCCTAAATTAGCTAATGAAGAAGTGAAAAACCTGACAAATTACAGCACAAAAGTAAAAATATGTCATCCTTGATTTAAAATAGTTGTAAAATGTTATTCACATTAATACTTGCTTTAAGAATTGCAATGTTTAAAGATATCCTGGTTATCATACCTGAGAGTCTTTTCCTTCCAATTCCCTGTGTGGGAAAACTGGGAGACAGGGAAACTCTCCTGTAGGTTTTATGGATGAAAATTCTCCTGATTGTTTTGTGGAAGAAAATATTCATCCAGAAGTCAGTTCTAAAACCATTATTGAAAAGAACTCTACAAATACTAGAACTTCCAGCCTCTAAAACAGCAGATTTTTCTGAAAATGACTGTGCATGGATATGCATATATTTCAATGATAAAGCCATTTTCTCAATTTAGTGTGTACACATCTTTCCAGTCCGAGTTTTGCTGGCTCTCAGAGTACACCACATATGAGTTAATTTGGGGGGACAAAACACAGCTCCACAGAGCTCTCCATCTCTCCAACACATTGCATTTATTGATAAAATTGGAAAACCCAGGGTTCAGTTCAACACTGAAGCATCACTCTCCTGCAGACTCTCACACTTGTGTTTCTGTGTGGTAAAACGTGCAGCACACAGAGCATTTTCTCAGCTGCTGTTCAAAAATGCTCTTCTGCAAGAGCTGGATGGGGATTGCTGTCAGACACCTCAATAATATCGACTGTTCTCCTCTTTCAGAGGTACATGTTGTCTGGGCTCTGAAGTTCCATTCTCTCATCTCATGGAAAAGCCAGCACTTCCCTCTCTTGCAAGGAGACAAACTGAAAACTATAAAATCAGAAAGGTGGAATGCACAAGTTCTAAGCATTTAAACATTTAGATTACCACTTAGGTGTAGTCATATTATACCATATTATAATTTACTGATTCAGCTGTAATAGTAATGTAAATGCACGAGTCACAGGCTGTGACTAAAAAACAGAACACCTGTAGAAACCTTACAACCCTTTCAAGTAAAAACACTAAAGCTGATTTTTTTTTTCTCATTTGAAGATTACAAAGAAACTCAATCTTTTACTCCTCTAAAAAGAAAATTCCTTCTGGTGACTGTCATATTTTCAAAGGCAGTTAAACTTCCAGCCCATGTAAAATTTATGCTGTAGGAGACCTGAATTTTACAAAAAATCAATAAATATCTAATTCTCAAAAATTACTTGGCTTCAGATGGGCCAAATATTGATAGGTATCCGTCCAGATCTGATGTCTTCAGTCCTGATATATAAATCTACACTTCTAATTTTTAAAATATTTTCTGTTCAACATGCACAAAATTAATACTGTTCCTTTTCCAATCTTTATACTTTGAAATAAAAGTTGAAATTTTAATGTTTCATGGTTTTATAGTTTTTTTTGGTAAAGAAAATACTTTTATTTCAGTTGGGTGAAATAAAAATATATCCCAATGTTTCTCAGCACAGCTGGTGGATAAAAGCTAACTATCTAAACCATTCTGTGATTAAATGTGCATTTGACCAGTAGATCCTTTCTCCAAATGTTTTCTGTAGACGAAACAGAGGCAGATGTTCTGGTTGCTCAATTAATCACAGAATTATAGAATATGCTGAGTTGTAAGGGATCTACAAGGATCACCTTGTCCAGCTCCTGGACATGCACAGCTCCATCCCCAAGAATCCACCCTGTGCCTGAGAGCAGTGTCCAAACACATCTTGAACTCTGCCAGGCTGAATGAAGTGTTCAGGTGCTCTGAACACATTCCCAGGGAGCCCATTCTAGTGCCCAAACAAAACTGGTTGAAAAACCCTTTCCTGATATCCAGCCTAAACTTCTGGCCATTTCCTGTGGTCCTTATTTTGGTTATTTTACGTTTTGAGGGTTCTGTTTTCAACATAAAGATATCAATGTATATATTCTGGTGTAGTCTTGTATACAAAGGGCATCTTGTTTAATGCAGGGTCAGTGAAAGAAAATGACTCATCAGGGATTATGCAGTTATTGTAACTGCTGCAAAGCAATTCAAAACTCTCAGGTAATATCAGAAGGAGCCAAATTTATCAATACAAATCAAATTTTTCAGAAATGTTTGATCAGCCTAAACAACATCCCTGCTTCACAATAAAGTTTGGAGGGGGTGGCTTTCTATGGCTTTCATCTCTGATGTCTTGTTCCACTAAAGGGCAGGATTTATGGGATTGTGGGAAAACAAAGCTTTCCTGTGTTGCCTGCAAATGAATTAATCAATTCATTTTCTGTACAGCCAAAATCTTCATTTTTGGCACTCCATCCTGCAAAATAGACCAAATGCAGAACACAAAAAGCCATGAAGATCATCAGTTAGGAATTTCCAGCCAACAAAACCCACTGTGACTGTTGTATCAGACAGCTGGTTTACAAATCCTACCATACCAGCATAACACAGCACATCATACACAGGAATTGTGGCAGCAGGTATCAGTAAGAAGTGAAGTTACTCTTCAGCATTAAGTATGAACAGCTCTGTCTAGACATCCTCCTCCACCTGCCTGGATGTTTTCCTCCTGTTTCAGGTTCTGCAATCCATCTAGTTGAATATCCTCAATATTAGACAAGTTGCATTTAACAGTCAGAACTATAAAAACAGAATTTCAGAAATGGAAGCTGTCAAATAATTTTTTCAACATCCTTATTCTGCCATTGTTCTATGCTAATATAAAGATTAATAAAAACTAACTAAATAAAAACTAATTAGATTTAAAATTTTTACCCCTTTTTTACCTGCTTTTGCAAAAGAAGCCTGCATTTCTGAATGTTAAAAGATACAGAAAAAACCCCATCTTTTTATTTATGAAGCTCAAACATCTGAATCTCAGGAATAATTAATACATGGAAGTGTATACAACACAAGAAATCATTATCACAAGATCTAAAGTGGGTGAACATATGGTGTTAAGTCAAATAGCACAGAAATAGTATGAATAACAAGACCAAGTCATTAGGTAAACAGGGAGGAAAGGAAGGTAACATTGCATGAAATAACAGGTGACAGGATACCCTTTGTGAGCTGAGTTTGTGTTTAATGATGTTTCTTTTCTATGGGGCAACCCAGGGTAACATATGATGCCAGTGATGTGGAGATAATCTGGGTGCACTTTTCTAATTAAGTAAAATGCCCTTCAGAGCAATGGTGAGAAGATCACAAAAGTCAAATGCTGCTCTTAAGATTCAGACTTAGAGTTGAGGACAATCCAAGGCACAGAGAAGGTTAAAGTGTTGTCCTCCCCATCAGCCCACCCTTGGATGCTTTCTGTATCCCAGCAAATGGCCCACAGGACTACAGAGAGGCAGCTCATTAAACATTGCTGTACTCACCAGGACACCCAAGATCACAGAGTCACAGTGGCATGCTCAGACTGATATTACAATTGACAGAGCTGCCCTAACACAAGGGCATTGCTCCAGGATTTGGGACACACTGGATTTGGGGAACTCAGGAGCTGGGCAGTGCATTGCTGAAGTACAGGATGACACTACAGTAAAAGGATCCTGAAGCATTAGACTATACCAAACACTTTGGATAGTAACCCTCTCAAATTTGAATCTGGCACATGGTGGACTATGACTGCCAGCTCTGAGAAGGAGGAGAAGGACTGATATCAGTAGAAAGGGTGCTGCTTAGAACTGTTTCTTGAGAGATAGAAATAGCATGAAGCTGATGGGAGAAGCTCCAGGGATAAATGACATTCCCTAGTGAAATCTAACAGAAATAGCCTGCACAGTAGTTTCACCATGTCACAGAGTGAATAGTGACAGTGCACAGAGGGCATTTCTATGCAGAAAATCACTGAGAAGCAGTAGGAGCAGGAGACATGTTACAAGATCAACATGACAAAGTGAGCAATTAGGCCTTCATGGAACTGAGGACAGAATTTTTCTGCACTCTGTCATCAGCTCTCAGGGCTGAGGCTGATGCTTATGACCTTACAGAGGCTGATCACAACAAGCCATGCTGGGTCGGGACCTATTGAGTTGCTTCCTTCAGTGGAGGTGATGGAGTTCATTCCAAATGTAGCTGCTCTGAGGCATTAAACAAATAAAACATAGTAGGCATTAAAATAACATTAGTAAGGTTACAAAGGTTACAGAATCAAGCATACAGAAACAACTTCTGCAGCCTTAATGCAGTCCCCATTGTGTGTTGTCCCCATCTTCCCATGACTCTCTACATAATCCTAGACTAATACTTTTACACCATAAATTTGCCTTACAGTAAATTGTGTTCACTCTATCACAACAGTGGGCAAGAGCTTGTAGGAAATATTACATGTACAGGATGGAAGAGCTTACACAGGAACTATCTGTTCACCATTTGTTTGATCTTCATGGTTCAATATGTGGTCCCAGGGTACATTTGCTGAACAATATGCAAAGTGCTCAGACTTAATCAAATTCTTTTTGACTCAGACTAGTGTAAGAGTACCTTAGGTGTCTCAGTGAGGCACCCACATTTGGAAGTTATGCTCTCCATGGCAATAGGAACAGTAACTCCAGCTACAGGGAGATAAAAACAGCCACTTGCCATTTACTTCTGAACCCAGAAAGCCTCCTCTGTAAAGAGATAAACATGAAACAAAATTGACTTCAATTTAAAAAAGTCTGAAATCGCTGAGAAAGTAAGTCTACTACCACTCAAATGAGCACTGATATATTCCCTTCCCTGTTAAGCTTTATTTTTGTCCAACTAGCACCAATATCAATGTTGCTGTATGTTTACTACTATCAGGAAACTCCATAATAAGCCAGTAAACCAGCTAGACATTACCACAGTTACAACTTAATTATATCCTCTGGGAAGGGAACTGTCATCAGGTCAGGTTTTCTAAAGTCACACAATTAATATATTTCTACAATTAAGCCTTTCTTTACACAACCAGTGTTTGAACAGAAAACCCATCAGCAAAAGCTACAGGTACTGGTAAAAGCATCCATGACCATTCACCAAATCAGCATTATTCACCAAATCAGCATTTTTCCAACATGTGAATGAGTCCCTGACTGGGCTTTTTGTCTGAGGTTTTATACCATTTTCTCTGACATTCTTGGGTCAAATCTCTCTCTTATCTGAAAAAAAAAAAAAAGAATTTAAAAAGTTGAGCTGTGGCCATCTGGACACTGCTGAATTCTTACATCAGGCCTCATGGTATCTTTGGGAACAAATTTGGTAGCTCTGGTAACCAAAATGGCCTTAAATTTTGTTTAGTCCATGAACCCAAATAAACATTAACTGAGAATAATTTACAGGCAGAAATATTCGGTTACAATAATTTTGTAACACAACAAAAAACAGAACCACAGGAAAACCAAAAGCCAAAAGAGAGGACATATTAATGGTTATAAATCAAAGCGTCTTTTTCAAAAGATTTTACTAACTGGATATCTACTTAAACCATTTTTTCCTTCTGATTTGTAATATTGTGATATCATCCCTCTGGAAGAGCAGAGCTTGGAAACTTATGCCTTAGGACCTTTAAATAAAGGAGCTTTTGCCTCCTTCCAGTGTAACTAAAGACTCCAGGAATTAGGCACCTATTTTTAGTACCATGAAAGCAGATAATTAACCTCAAGAAGTTCAACAAGGCCATATGCAAGGTGCTGCACGTGGGCCAGGGCAATCCCCAGCAGCGGGGAGAAGGGCTTGGGCACTGCGGGGATGAAGAGCTGGACATGAGCCAGCCAGGTGCACTCACAGAAAGCCAGAAATGTCCTGGGCTGCATCACAAGAAGTGTGGGCAGCAGGTTGAGGGTGGGGATTCTGCCCCTCTGCTCTGGTGAGACCCCAGTGCAGTGCTGCAGCCAGCTCTGGGTCAGCAGTACAAGGAAGAGATGGATATTTTAGGGTATGTCCACAGGGGGATCATGGAGTGATCACAGGGCTGGAACACCTCCTGTGAAAACAGGCTGGGAGAGCTGGGACTGTGCAGCCTGGAGAGGAGAAGGGTCTGTGCTGACCTGACTGTGGCCTTTCAGTACCTGATGGGGGCTTATAAGGAAAAATCAAACAGATTTTTATCAGGGCCTGTAGTGATGGTTTGAAAGTGAAAGAAGGTAGATTTATATTGGACATAAGGAAAGAATGACCTACTGTGAGGGTAGCAATACCCTGTCACAGGTTTCCCAGAGAGGTGGTAGATGCCCCAACCCTGGAATTGTTCAAGGCCAGATTGAATGGACCTTTGAGCAACCTGATGAAGTGGGAGTCCTCTTCCATCCACACCATGATGGCCTTCACCACCTCCAACCCTACCAGCAGCTGCAGCAAGGACAATGCACAGATGTGCCCCAATTATTTTCATAGGTATCCTGCCCTGAAGAGTCAATATCACAAAGAAGTTCCAGCCTGAACAACAGCATGCCTCTTATTTGGGTGGCAACTTAATGGTATACTGATGTCTCTCTGTATTGTTTTTTTTTTTTGTTGTTGATCAGTGGTTAGCTTTCTTTCTTTCTTCTTTGCTCATTTTTTCTTCCTTTGACTTCAGGATCTTGAGTTTATTGGGTGTGTTCTTCCACCTGCAGAGGGCTACAGGTAGCTTCATTTCTTCCATAAATTGTCATGAAAGGTCATTTCAGGGGAGAAGCTGGGGAAATATTAGACTTGGGAGGTTCACTGACAGAGAACCACTTAGATGAGCTTAAAATGAAAAATGCCCTAACTATGTGATCAAATTAAGATTTTTTAAAAATTGTTTCATTTAAATAAAGATGTTTAGGTAATTTTGTAGTTCTGTGAGTCTTGTGCAAAATCATTCGGATTTTATTTCAGCTCTTGTAAAAATAGAGCATGGAGTAGAGTATTGAAATTCAATGTTGCACATATTCCAAAAGATAATCCTCATTTTTTTTTTCCACCAAAATGTTCAAAGCACTTAGAAAATTTAATCCAATTGTGATAACTGCTTCAGAACTGCATTTACATTTATTACCAGTATTAACATTTTAGATGTAAAATCAAACCACTGTTTAGTGGCTCAAACTTACTGCTTTATTTAAGTGGAACATTTAGAAGGATTAGGATTTCATGCCTACCTGGAACAAAACCTGATATGAAAACCCTTTCTGAAGGGAAATAGCTATGTCCTCATTGTTTTTCTGAGTGGAGACCTTGATCTGACAAGGGCTGAGTTATTAACAGTTTGTAACTCATGAAGTGTTAACAGCAAGCATGCTGTGTTCTCTGGCCATCTAATCCTTGCAAAGCAAAAAGAGAAAAAAAATCATCCTTATCTGGGTTTGCATAATTTTGTGTTTAAGCTTTAAATAAAGATAGAGATTGTACCTGATATCACTGAGTTTAATATTCTGACTTCAGTCTGAAAAGCTGAACAGTTTATGGTTGATTTTTAAGCAACTTTTGCTTACACAGCCCAGGGGCTGAGCCAGACTTTGAATACACCAAACAACTGCCTTGCCCAAAATAGCAGTAATGGTAATTTAACTACTTGAAATTCAAAATGTTTAACTGTTTTGCTAGAAGAAATCAGGATAAAGATACTAAACAACTAATCTTGGAAACATTTTGTCTGTCCAGAGCTAGAGGTGGTTTACAGTATTGCTCTTGTTTTTAAGCAGGTATCAGAAGTTACTAAGAGCAAACAAGGGCTTGGTTGCTCTGTGTTGGATCGCAGGGGGATGAAATTTTTGGATTTGGCAGGCTCAGTACAGGCTGACATACTTGAAGAAGAAAATTTCAGAGCATTTTTTTGTAGACAAATAAATTGAATGTGTAGTCACTGCTATAATTAGGTAATTAGGATAATAGAGAAAAAGACATTTAAAAGATTTATGCTTCTATCAGTCCAGGAAGTTATATGCATTCTGCCTGCCTGTTCCAGTCTTATGTTTGTAAATTTTAAGGCTGCTATATATGATGGTGACAGAGAATCTGGCAACAGAGTCACTTTTTTGAGCAAGAAATGGTGTTTCAACTGCCTTGAAAAAAAGCCTTTTGGTGCAAAGTTTGGCTAAAAAAGAAGAAAAAAAAAAGAAAATAATTATAAAGTTAATTATATCAAGAAGCCTAAATATATCATGCAGCAAAAAGAGAAAGGCATGTGAGGAAGCAGAGAAAATCTTTTAGAGTGAACTAGCACAGTAAATAAGAGCATAAACCCAAAAACTGGAGGGTAGTCAGAGAACAAATGCAAAGTCTGAAAGAGAAATTATGCTTAATTTCTACAGCCTGGACAGGCTTAACAGAGTAATCTGTTAATGAAGAATGGTGTTGCTGACGTTAAGGGAAAGGCATACTCCCTGCAGAAACAAAAATTAAGTGAGAAACTGATCTGGCTAAAGGGGCACTGCTATTTCTGTTTCATAAGCTAGAAACAAATGTTCCCCTTTTGCCTTTATAGACTCACCCTTTTCTGATGGTCTTGATTTTCCTCTTCACACCTAACCATGGCTAATTTGTGCTTGTTTATCCTTGTACCAGCATTATTCATTAGCTAAAATGTGTCTTCTCTCTCTTCTGTCTGCTCTTACAATTCCAGAGGGTGAGCATCTGTCCCCAGCTTGTAAAAGCAAAGTACATTTAGTCCCAGGACCCCTGCTTAGCCCTTGTACCAATCTGAATTTATTTGTTTCACATGGCTGGCCAGACGGGTAATCCACAATCAGGATGGGCTCTCACAGGCTATATGTGCATGGGATTGTAAGAAACAGGGTTTAAAGTGAGAGTTTTTCACACTCAGCCCAAAGTCAAGTGCTTTACAGGACCACAGAATTATTTAAATCAGAAAAGACTTGTAAGATCATTGAGTCCAACTCTCAATGTAGCACCACCATATTCACCACTAAACCATGTCCCTGAGTGCCACATCCACAGGTTTTTTGAACACTTCCAAGAATGGCAATTTCACCCCCGCCCAGACCATCCTCTGAGTGAAGAAATTTTTTCTAATATTTAATCTAAACCTCCCCTGAAGGAAGCAATACAGAGGAACAGAAAACAATAAAAATACAAAAGTAATACATGGGAACACAACCAGATTACAGGATCATATCTGGTTATCTTGTATCTACATAATATTAATGAATCATAGTCATTGTGTAAACAACCAACATGAGCAGCAAGTAATTTTTTCCTATTAGTCCCTAAAGTAATAATTTTCTTCTTACTCTGTTATTGCCATCATCATTCATCTTTTTCATCCCGTATGATGTTTAACCCTCCCCCATATTTGGCAATTCCTTTGTGTCATCATTAAATTTTAACAGATCAACCACATGCCATGAGCCAAGATTACTAATGAAAATTTTAGATTAAATTAGTCTCTAATCTAGTTTTCAAGACAATTATCTAATTAACAGTTTACGTCAACATTTCACTTTTTCTCTTTCAAGTCTATTCCTCACTCATTTTAAAATTCTTGTGCTAATCCCTGACTTCTCTATTTAGCTAATAATTTTCCTTGTGGAATTGTATCAGATGCTTTGTAAAAGTCTAAGTAGATTAGACGTATTTCATTTCCTTTGTCCAGAAAATCAAAGTAAAATAGAATCTTAATCCAGCATGATCAAGTAAGCCTTTGTAAATCCATGTTGTATTTTATCACTTTTTTTTTCTGTCTTAAATTACCTTCAAGAGCTAGAATCTATAGAAGTGAGGCCAGAAACACAAAAGAAAATAATTTTTTATTTAAGGACAGTGTCATAACTGTGACATAATCACGGCTTTATCATCTTTTTCCTTAACCTCATTGCATAACGCCTCTGCTTCTCTCCTTTATGAAAGCAGTGAAATTTCTGGTGCTTGTTTTAGATCAGTGATATTTTTGGCAATTGTTACTTTATTATCAAACTTTCTGACCTCAGCAACGCTGCTTCTTCTGAGCATGTTTTGCTAACTTCTAACATCTCGTTTTGTAAGCAGAATTGAGAAGAAATCAATAAACCACCTCTAGTTGGCAGGAAGCTCCAAGCAACAGGATGACTTTCTGGATCATTTGTATCTTCATCTGCTGAGCTAGATACAAACAGAAGAAAACTTTGCTTTTGGGAAGCTGCACCCTTGGTGTACATAAGGCTAAAGCTGTATTTCTAGACCTGTTGTCATTTCTGGATAAAGAGGTTCAAAGATAGCTGGTGACCAGTTAAACACCTGGAATGATGGCCACTTCATTTCTTAGACACAGCAATGTGCTTACTAGAATTATCAGAAAAAGATACAATCTCCTGTTTTCTCTCACAAACTCTTTGGTCTCATTTCTCCTCCCCAAACCTCTGCTGAGGTTCATCTTCTTCCTGTAAACCTGGCCTCCAAAACTTGACCTCTTTTGAATTATCCCATCCTTCTTGCCACACCAAAAATTCATTCCTAGTTTCTGTTTACTTCTCTATACTTATTCTCTTATAAGTTCTTTCAGCTGCTAAGAAGCAACTTTGCTTCTACATCCAAAGATATTTCCTGTTGGACTGAAAAGCCTGAGGCAGGGCCACTCCTCTCACCTGACCAAAGAGTAAGGTGTGCTTCACTTTCTAGTGCAAAAGATAAAGCAACAGATGAGAAAGAAGAAAATATATATAATAAGAATAAGCATTCTTCATATCATTAAAATTTAGAAAAATCAGTCATGAGGAACTATGATGAGGAATTAATTAAGTGCATTTGTGTAACAAGCAATAGACTTGATCTCCCTCCTGCAACAACTAACACTTGCTGCAAAAGGTGTTTGTAAATCACTGTCTCCTAAAACAGCAACTGTGCAACAAATCCAAATAGGCTTCTGAAAGGCACTGGCACAGGATCCAGTGAAATGCCAGCTTATCCCACAGGTGGAAAGAGGGTGATGGTGCTCTCCTAAGTGCTGGATAAAGCATAATCTTCATACCCACAGTTTTCAGACAGAAGGTTCAATGTAAGAAATAATAAACTACCATTTTTTAGTTTAATAACGTGAACATTTTGTTATCACAACTTTACTGCTGATGGTTGCTTCCACAGATTATTGGGCAACAAGTGGCAGTTTTCACTGTGCAAAGTTATATTGTGCCATATCCATCCCTTAGTACTCTGCTCCTCAATAGCTATGCCATCTCCTGGCTGGTTTTGATGTGTGAGCTGAAATATTAACCTTTAAAGCTGCTGTACTGGAAGTGGCTTTCAATCAAATAAACATGAACCACACAATCACTTTACTTTCTCTTTGAAACAGAAATTCTCTATTACTCATTTAACAATAGAGTTATTAAAAAAAGAACTCTTCTTTTTTCCCGTTAAGCAGATTTTACCAAATTGAACCATATTAGAAAATGAGATGAAACATGAAATGGGTTGATGATATTTTAGCAACATGGAGTATTATAATAATGAGCTTTCATTTTTCACTGTTACCATTACAGCCTTGGTATTTAGGGGTCACAGCTGAGTAACTGGAGATTTTATTGGAATGAAAGTATAGCTCAGAATTTCTGAGTTGCCAAAAGTTTTGCAAAGCAAGCTATGGGAAGAATATTTTTTAAATTTAATTTTTAGTGGTTGTACATATTCTTCATTCCTTTTGGTTGCTTTGAAAAAAAAAACAGATTTTTTTTTTAATACAAAATGTTCTTTGCAAAAATTTCTACATTACTGGGTATTTTGTAAGCATTTTGTTTGAAACATTGTAGATTTTTCCAGTTCAAGAGAAAAATAGCTACCAAACAGATGCACTAGCTATTTCAAAATAATCCCTCCTGCTACACCAGCAGAAAACTGCACTGTTGATTGCCACTGCTTAATATTGTTTCCCACACATTTAGAAAGCCATGATTTTCAGAGTGAAATATCCAGGACAGTTCACTGAAATGAGGCTTGGCATCCAGATTGCCTGCCTGGCTGTAATCACCCTTAGAGTTATTGAGCTTGTAAATCACATATCAAAATATGGGAACACATCAATTAATGTTCTACTGGAAACAAATCAAGGACAATCCTACAGTGTGACATTCTGCCAGTTTTTATTTCCAATAGACATGGGGAAGAAGCTGAAATGTTTGGTCACAGCCTCTATTTACCCAATCTGTCTTATATAGTATTGCATAATGCTATCACAATATTAATATGCAAATTGCCCCTCAAATAAAAGCCACGCTTTCCCTGTTGATTTTCAGCACAGCTTCTGTTACAAAGGAAAATACTTAGCACTTATATTCCTTTTTCATCTTCAAAACTCCTTTAGTATATTTTAATTAATCCTTCTCCTTTCAATTTCCTGACCCTGCATTAGGCTTTATGCCTCCTTTACCCCTGTACTCTCAAGGTTATGTCCTCCACTTGATGTCTCCCACAGACGTCTCATGTTTTCAAAAAATCATCTTCCTCTCATCTCTTTTTCTGCCTACAAAACAGACCTCGGGAGACTGGCCAGAAGAAAGGCCTAGTCAAGGGCAAAGGACGTTTCCAAAGTGAAAAAGAAACAAAGGAACTCTATTTGCAGGGCCAGCTGATGGAATCCAGCACAGCTGCTGCTTTCTTGTAGCAGGAACCTCAGTCTGCTCTCAGTCAGTCTCTGGAGGTGCAGCAGTGACTCCCCTGCAGGACCCCATGCAGGCTGGGGCTCAGCTGGCCCCAGGGACACTGTGCCTGGGCAGCCACTCCAAGGCACAGATGAGGAGATGGCAGTGATCTCTTAGGGAGAGCAACCACTCCTCAAAGAGGATTTCTGCTGCAAAGTGTGGCCTGGGAGGCAGGACACGCTCAGGTCCTGCAAGAATTTCCCAGCTCGCAGGGAAAACATTGATTTGTATTGTAAAAGGAAAACTCTCAGTCCAGCTTTATCATCTTAGACATTGAGATCCCTCTCTTTTTTCATGACTCTGTTTTAATGTTTCATTAATTTATTATACCCTGAGTTATTTTTATTTACTGTGTGTTTTATGTTTTGATGACGATTTCAAACACTGGGCTACTAATGCATGCACCAGTTGAGGTGCTGTGAATTGCCCTTCTGAAGATCAGTCACAAAATGGGCATCACTCTGACATACTTAAACTGCAAACCCAGGATTTCATCAGTGCATGGGACAAATGCTTATCTGCTCCAGAAGGTTATCTTTCATTCCCACATGATAGATGGGTGCACATGGGACGTGGCCATGAACTTCCACAGAAAAGAAAAATTCTCCTAGAGTCAGTCATCTGCATTTCAAAGAGGAGAAAAGGTTTTCTGTACTCAAGGGAGGGAGAACTGGACATTTAAAGTCATGTTTTCTATCATAGCTATTGATGAAAATAAGCTCAGATTAATATAGTCTTCATTATGATATTTTAAAAGTTAGAATATGATAAATGCTACACTTCAAAAGGAAATATTTCTGTTATTTCAGCATATCACCTTCAAATATCAAAATAAATCTATTTTCTTCACCACTGGTAGTTTCAAGAGACAATAATTTTTAATTGGTCAGTAATTTTATTTATGAATTTTTATTTTCACTTTATTTTCTGATATGTGTAATTATTAAACTATCCACATCTCCAGTTACCAGGACGTTCAACCTGTTTTTAGAATACTTAACCAACAGCATGTGTTGAATTAAGACAAAATTTATAAATGACTTAAAGATAACAGATACTTGGTGTGTTAGCTGATACACTACATAGTCTGCTCTGTTCTTGTAAATCTGCTGGGCAGTAGATACAAAAAACCCCTGTATTTCAAATGCAGGATACACAGTCGTGTTTAATTTATAAGGCAAGTAAGATATTAAATTGATTATTAAGTCTTCATAGAGATGTATCTTTAAGCCTTTTAGTCCTCAGCCAGCATCACTGGTAGTGTATTTGTATCTAGGGAATCTGTGATGCTGGACACAGACGTAGATCTGTGTTTGCTTGCACTGCATGCACTCTGACTTCACTGCACTTTCTAGATTGTGCCAAACGTCACTAATTTCAAAGGATCAAGTGAGAGAAGATTGTTAACTTAAGTAATGGATCATTTAAATAGCTTGATATCTTCTGAAAACATACATGCTCCTCTGTGTCATTACTTTTTCTTGATCTTGCATTTCTTGCACTGCTTAGGGTTTGGGCATTTATACAGATGCATATTTCTATAGATGTATATATGGTCAGATTGCCTTTGTCCTCCTTTTAGGGGAAAAAAAAACCCCAACAAACAAAACAACTCCTCAACTTACTTCCCTTCACGCCCTCTTAAAAAAAAAATCATAGTTACTATGGAAACAGCTATTAAACAGAGAGTAGCAGTAATTAATAACATCTGCAAGTGCAATATGAAGTCTACAACACAATTCATTCCAGAATTTGGAGTGGTTTGTGCAGAGCTGCCCTTTGTTGGTTTGCATAGAATGGCAAGACCCAATTATGTATTATAATTGTACAGAACCAATTATAACAAGGGGGCTTAACATTACCATAGTGATATATTATGGCTTGTGAAATAGTTTGGACTTTGAGGCATTAATTCACATAAATAAATGACATCATTATTATATAGCTTAATGGCACATGATTCTGTAAAGAATTAGACCCATATAGATATGGGAAAATGCAAAAATTTTACTTTATCCTTTCAAATAGAACAACATAAAAATTTGACTTGCTGCTGAAATGAGAGCAGAAGTAAAATGTAACTTTGAAATCCATTCCTTCATTTGAATTATAGAGACATGGGCAGATCAGATGGAAGTTTACCTACAGATGCTTTTATCTTTTGACTTTTCACTTTAAAAGTCAAATTGGAACTTTTTAAGAACAGCCAATTAAAGATTTTTAATAAATCAAGAAAGAGATGAGAGAACCTATCTGTCTTCAGGCTTTATTGAAGAAAGAATATTATAAATATTAGGGGAAAATTTTATTATTTCTTTTATTATTTCTTAAGGCTACTTGGCATAAAGTCTACCATCTATCCCACTAGCTTCTCTCATTAGGAACTATAAGTACACAAAGGATTCAAATTTTCCTTCTTTGCAGCTGGTGCAAAATGTGTAGCAGTGCTCTTATCAGACTGAGGTATCCTGTGTTGTACAGGAGGGAGCTCTGCCTTCACCCTGAACACAAGGGCTGGCTCTTGTGCTCCTAAGCCAGGAGCTCCGTGGCCTTTGTTACCTGAGCTGATCACCTCTGCCTGGGGACAAAGCACATCACATGGGGCCTGAGCCCAGCTAGCAGGGCCACCTGCCTCTGACTCAGCACATGGCAAAGCTGTGTCAGCCTGTGCTGTGCTCCCCTGGCATGATGGACTTGATTTCTTCTTGTCATTAATTTTGCCATCTTTTAAAACTAAGTGGACAAGTGCACACCAGTATGTGTACACCATACCTTTATTGGTGAGCTCATGCCTCTTCTTCCTCTTTGTTACCTCTCCTACTTACTGGCATCTCTTCCTTATCAGCACAGTTTTTCTTTGCTTTGCTGTCTCATCTTCCTAATGAATATTTTCCTCCTCATATTCCTGTTTTCCCGATTCACTTTACTTTTCCTCACTTATTTCCTTTTAAAATTTTACTTTCCTTGTACAATATGTAATGAAGACAATATGCATATCTTTTTTTTCCACATGCATCACCTTCCTTATTGATATTTACTTTCCTGTTCTTATCTTAGCTCTATAATCTTTCATTCTTACTTTTTCTCCATCCCCCTGCCCAGTGTTCCTTCTAAGTTGTTTTTGTATTTACTACTAGCTTATAAAACAAATCAAACAGGATACCATTGCCATCTCAACAACCCATATTTTAGGCTAGGATGAACCATTCTGTGGAGGTGCTGGTCTGTGCCCACAGACAATGACTGGGTAAGAAAAAAGGAAACCCTTTTCTCACAGACAGTCCATGATTATCCCACCAAATGCACAACAGGAACAGCAACACCTGTGTTCCAAAAAAGGGAGACAAATGCAACCTTCCTACTGAAGTTCAGCTTACCCTGCTGAACTTCCAACAGTAGCATCTGTGGCTGGATGGCACGACAGCACCCTTTCTTTTGCAGGGATATTGCAGTAGAATCTCAGCAATAACTCTGGAATCTTGTATCTTTTGTAACGACCTGGTTAATTAGGTTAGATGGATTAGGTAAGTATGAGATGCTGAGATGGCTTAATTCCATTTGGCTGATAGTGTTTTGCTATGATTATTCTGCTGCCATCACAGAGAGTGCTTCTCCATAGGTCAATGTGCCTTTTTTTAATCCTATAAAGTTGCAAGAGACCAGACTTCAGGAGAGGCCCATCCTTACATTTAGAAAAGCATAAAAATGTGTCTCACGGGATGACAAAATGGGGAAAATTTTCTGATTGGTGAGGTGGGTAAGAAAATATATATATATATTTGGTTTCAAGAAAGAACTGTATATGCTTCAAGTCAGTCAAAGGGATGGAATAAATTAAGTTAAAATAGATTAGGGACTTGGAAGAAAACAGACAAGGTTGCACAAAAATACTGTGCCAATTTCAACCTTATAAAACATATGTTATTTGTATAAGACTGCTCTTAGAAACTGCATTTCTTTACAAGTTCAGAACATACCACAGTTTAACATTTATAATTGAAGGTTTTCTCTAGCAAGATGACTGACATTTATGGTTTTCTGAGAATAATGTCACAACAACAATATGAGATTTACAATGAGCACTTTTACATTATACTATGAAATGTAACACAGTGATTAATGAACAAAAAAAAAATTTCCTTTGAAACTCAGAAACACATTAATGATAATATGAGAATGAACACAGAGTGTTTCAGAACCAAACTACTATCTCCATATAGTGCTGCAGTGTAAGTTCTGCTTACCAACAATTAAAACATCCCTGTATGATCAACACTGCTTTCAACATATCCTCAAAGCAAAGCCCCATACTGGCTACTCTGGTGAAAATCAACTCTACACCAAGCAAAATCAGCACCACGGATGAAGTTTTAGACTTCATTATAAAATATTTTTCTTGGTATTCCCTGGGAGAATGTTTATTGACCTGGATTCCAAGTTTCAATATTAAAGTATCCTAAAATTATTGTTGGTTTAACTGCAGTATCAAAAAACCCAAGCAAATAAAAAAACTTTCCAGTGTGACAATGCACAGAGCCCTGCTCTAATGACTAGCATTAGAATGAATGCTTTCCTCAAATCTGACAATAACAAGAAAAGTATCTATCAGATAGTGAAAGTTTTGCTACCAGATCCAGCATGCTTACTCAAATATGAACAAAAGCAAGGGTGAGAACAAAACAGTGTAGTATCTTGCAGCTGGATGTAGGTCACAAAGTTTTTGCAATATAAATTTTATCAAATTTAAATATGTAAACCAATTAATCTCACTTGCAATGGGTTGGATCCTGCATTTCCATCTGGTGCAGACTTCAATAAGAGCATTTTTACCCCTGAAATTAGAAATTGAGATCAGGCTGTCTGCACTCTCTAGTCAGTCCTGCACCAGCAAACTGAGTGAGAACTATTCAGCAAGATTACCCTCTCCTTCCCTCTGTAAAAAAAAAGACATAAAGAAGATATTACAAGCCAGGAAGAAAATAGTATTTTAGTATGTGGCATTGATTTTCATAGAACTACAGAACCACAGAATCACTGAGGTTGGAAAAGACTTTTAAGATTATATTGTTCAGCTGCTAACCCAGCACTGCCAAGTCCGCCCCTAAACCACGTCCCTAAGTGCCACATCTACACATCTTTTAAATACCTCCAGGTATGGTGACCCAAACACTTCCCTGGGCTGTCTGTTCCAGTCCTTGACAACCCTTTCCGTGAGGAAATTTTTTATAATACCCCATCTAAACCTTCCCTGGTGCAACTTGAGGTCATTTCTGCTTGTCCTATTACTTGTTACTCATGAGAAGAGACTGACCCCCACCTTTCTACAACTCTTTTCAGGAAATTGTAGAGAGTTATAAGGTCCCCTCTGAGCCTCCTTTTATCCAGGCTAAACATCCCCAGCTCCCTCAGCTGCTACTCATCAGATTTGTGCTTTACACCTTTCTCCAAGGTCATGCACTTCTTGCAGTATTTCAGCAAGCACATTTTGGCTGTACCCAGTAACATCTGGGGGTTCCATGCAGCAAAGTATGTGCTACACCAAGCACAAAAGTGGAATGTGCCCAGCGAAATGCTGATCAGGGCTGGCAAGGATAAAGCCAGTACAGATTTATTGCCTAAAATGCCCCCACAAAAGACACTTAAGGCACTTGGTAACTGTGTCCCATCTATTCACACAAGTGCAGCAACCATTGCATGTTTAGTCTTAACCGGCCACTAGCTTCAAAAATTTTTCTGAAAATGCTCATTACTGAAGAATGAGCTGATATACAAGCATAAAACCAGATTAATAAAACTTTAATTCTGGTGCTAACATAATAAATTTGGATTTTTAAAAAGTGGGTAAGAGACAGAGGGCCCTGCTCTTTTGTGTTTTATGCTAGATTTGCAACGGTGTAAATAATACATGAAAACATAAATAATATATCCATAAATTGAAATAAAAGAGAAAAGTTTTATCATGAATTAATACTTGCTATGGATTAAATGAACTGAGAAGAAGCCTTTGATGCAAATTAAATTTTGTAGTTTTGCAATAGGAATTTTTTTCTGACATATGGACTACCATGGTCAGGTGAAAGACTTCTAGTACTTTCAACAGAATCATAGAACAGAATCACAGAATCTTTTGGAAAGGATCTTTAAGGTAAGAATCCAACCATAGGCCTAACTTTGCCAAGTCCACCAAGCATCTACACACCAAACTTTCTGTGGCATAAAGAGGCCTCATTATATCAATACCTGCTGCTCCTGTGCTCCTTCACAGAAAGGTCTTGGTGAGATATGACAGGAAATAAATTTAAAATGAAGTGAAGTAAGAATGAAGAAAGATCTACTTTCATTGTTTGTCATTCAAGTGCTTAACGAAGATCTTTAGGAATCTCAATACAGATAAATGATAAAAATTTCTGCAGTGCAATGTTATTGTGAAGTACAAGGCATGTACAGTGATTATATAATAAAATACTTTAATCAGAAAATGCAAAGAAATTTATTGTTTAGGGGACTTTAATGGCTTTTTAAAACTTCATGATGGAACTACATTTGTGCTTCCTTTTTCTGCTTTATGGGAAGGTGAAGACATACCAAGAAACTTAACTTTGCTATGTTATAAGTCAATCATAATTTCTTGTTGAAGGTAGTGGGAACTCATTTGAGGTTTAATACTCACGTCCATACACAGCCGTAGGATGAGGTCACCATTTCTAAACATTCTGCATCTTTATCAAATACCTTGAAGATTAATGAATTTTTAGGCCATAATTATTAGGTGAACCAAAGACTGGGTGATTAGTAAATAAAAAATTGCTCATGGAATAAGTCCTGCTGTCTTTTCTTTCCCATGGTTCAGGCTGGCATTGGATACCGGATTTTCAGATTCAAAAAAAGGCAAGACTTCAAAACCTGACTTCCAGTCTTACTTAATTTTACAGGAAAACTGTTATTTGATTCCACCTTTTCTCAAAACCAGGCTTCAGTTCAAGTTTACCTGTAAATCCTGAAAAGCTTGAAGGTTGATCTTGATTCTCCTATCACAGGCCTCCTCAGAATGCCACATCCCTTGTCAAGCTCCATTTTCCAGCTCTGGCTGCTCCTCCACACCTCAACCAGCTTGTTTGCAGCTAACCTGTGTATTTTTCCTCTATGTGGGAGTAGTGTAATAGACAACTTCTCTCTTTCATCTCTAAGTTTTACTGAGCTCCACAGGCATTCACTTACACTGTTCACAGCAGGATTAACTTGCAGAGGATCTTGTAATATAGTTGCAAATAGCACAGTAGATTGGAATCATCGAATACTTCTTTATTAAATCATAGCAGTATTTTCTCTAGAATCTTTTTCACTTTTCAGCTGTTTTTTAGTGTATTAGTACTGATTAATCCAGACCTTCCAGTTCCAGGTGGGGTGTCAACCAACCCATGCATTGCACAGTTCCAGTGCTAGTCAGGTGTTCCTGTTGTTGGAACAATTTGCAGCTGTAATTATTGCCCTAAGAAGCTCTACAAGCATCAGAAGTGTAGGCTTACAGAAAATGATACTAATGATGAGAGATATATTCCTGTGTAATGCTTTACATATCTATTTATTATTTTACATTGTAACTTCCTGATCTTCTGGTGTCCTTTATATTATATTGCAATGGTACTTGTGAGTCAGGGTGGTCTTGCTTATTCTCACCTACTGAAACCATTTCCTGTGAGTGTTTGCATGGTTACTGGCACCCTCTCTCTTTCCCACACCAACATGTCAGTACTTTTCTGTTTGCCCACTTCAAGGGGTTCTACCCTGGGAGAGCACCTCTTTCCCAGCTCAGTGCCCACAGCTTGCTCAACAGGCCCTTGGGACTGCTGGAATTTAACAGGAACACTTTTGTGCTGAGAAGAAATGGGGTATGCTCAATCCTCCAGGTAGGGAAGGAGCCAGGTGGGGCATTCCCTTTTTTTCTGGAGTGATGGTGCCAGTGCTGCCCAGTAAACAACTGTAGGTGCTTTGGGGCACAACTAACTGAGGAACATCTGATTCCTGGTAACTCAGGAGAATTTAGGTGTGAACTTGAGCCGAACTTCAGAGTCCTATCAAGGAGCAGAAGATGTATGTTTGTTCAATATTCATGTTCATAACTGAACTGATGTTAACTTGATACTGATAATGCTGCTCTGAGTGTGAGACCCCAAGAATGAGGAGCTTTATGTAAGTAAATTATTTTATCTAAGTAAATTCGTCATGGTCTTGTGCAACCTGTACTGGTTCACATCTGCAGCCCCTTTCCTCTTGTGCATTTCTCCCAGACTTTAATCCATTCCCCATCATCTTTCTATCCCAGATCTCCTCATGCTCCATCTCACGTGAAGCAGGACTTCTGTGCCACAGGGCCCTGACTTGCTGGTGCACTGAAATCCCTGTGGGGAAGCAGAGGTACTCAGGTGAGCAGTTACAGGTAAGTATCCAAAGTGCTGCCACTTCATGTGGCAAAACTGTTAGGCCTCAAAAGCTGAGCTATAGATACTCTTCAGACTGTTTGAGTCTAAAGGCTGCAGAATCATTTTAGAAAATGCTATTTCAGACTTGCATCCAAACCCTGAATCCTACGTACCTAGAGGTGGGTGGATAGGTGAAGACAACTGGGAGTTCTTCCCACCAGCTCCCAAGTGCCAGCTCCAATCCAGAAACAATGTAGATGAGTGACTGCATGCTTTACAGATTGCAGCTGAAATATCGTGCTGGCTTTGAGCCCGGGCAATGTGAGCACTCAAGTCTTCATTTGTGCATCTCAGTTTTGATCCCTTTGCCACCTTTAAAATAGAGATGAGCACTTTCCTGTTTTATAGAAATTGTGAGTTAATAAGTTCAAGACGTGATCCTTAAATACAAAGGACATGAAAACAAAATTAATACTGGGTCGGCTCTCTCATTTTCACCTGTTGAACTAAGAAAATTTACTAATATATAAATATGCAAGCACATACAAAGAAAAAACAAACAAAACCAACCCACAGATAGAAAAGAAAATCAAATTTGTCACTGAACTGTTAACTGCATTAACAAATAAGCTAAGAAATATTTCCCTGGATTACTTTCTACATTTATACCGACAGCGCATAGTTGCCACAGAGACTGGTGTGCGTGAACATGGGCAAACGAAAGGAGGGGAGAGGGAATGCGTCCTCCGAATTTCCAGAGGGATGTGAAATGGAAATATCTGAAATGGCTATCTGGGTTGGCGATGCGGCGGGGCGGGGGCGCAGCCCGAGGGCTCCCGGCCGTGCCCGGGGGCGGCTCCCCGGAGGCGCTCGGGGACGCGGCGGGCCCGGGACGCTGCGGAGG
>VWYE01006658.1:0-35642 GCA_013398995.1 Alaudala cheleensis | reverse complement strand
GGCGGCGGCAGCGCGGCCCCGGGGCGGCCCGGCCGGGAGTTCCTGGGCGCCTTGTATGGAGCGCGGCCGCCGCAGGGCCCGGCGCCCGCCCCCGCCGCTCGCCCCGACTTTCCCCGCCGCCGGCAGGGAAGGCAGGAGCCGGCAGCGGTCTGCCCGTCTCCAACTCTATCCCCTGCTTCCCTCCTCTTCTTCCAGGAGCCGCCACCCCGCCTTGCCTCTCTCCTCCTCTTTCTGCTCTGCAATCAGTGGAATAAATCAGGGAAGGACGCGCGCAGAGTAGGATCTGTTACAAAAGTAGCGCTGATGGCGGCGGATCAGACGAAGCTGGAGCTGCTGCTGGAGTAGCGGAGAGTGCAGTATCTCTCGCTCTCTTTTTTCTGTTTCGCCTCTTCCCCCACTCCACCCACAGATCTCCATCGTTTCTCCTCCTCCTCCTCCCCACCCTCGGCCGCGCTCCCGCTTTTCCGCGCATCTCTGGGCTGCGCCTCCTGCGAGGGGGCGGGTGGGGGGAGCGGAGGAGGCTTTAAAGGACCACGGCCCCCCCCGCACAGCCACACACGATAATTGAATTTATTATTATTGCCGTCTCGCCGACTTGGGAAAGGGGGATCGATCTTCGATCAGGAAGATGGCTGCTGGCTGGCTGCTGGTCTTTAGCCTGACACTTTTCCAGTCCCTGGCGATGACACACTCCTCGGAGGGCCCCTTCCCCTCGGCCACCACGTAAGCCCCTGCGGGGTCCGGGGGTCCGGGGCGGGGGCACTCCTCGGCGCCAGGAACAGCGGCAATACAAAAGGAAATCGAGTTAGACCGGGCGGAAAGTGACGATCGGGGAAAATTGTAGGTTTTCGGCAGCTTTTGCTTAGAAAAGAGTCAGGGTAGTTGAAGGTCCTGCCGGGGCGGTCGCCGGGAGGGGGAAGCTCCGGTGACGGCCGGCGGCGGGACTTTTGAGGTAAAGGCTTCGCCTGGGAATCCCGCTCCGGAGCGGCTCCCAAATATACCCCGCCAGGTCATCCTTGTCGAGAAGAAAGTTTCGAGTTACACAGAGTCCGCCCCTTCCTCCCACAGAGGTTATTCCAGCCTGGATGGAGTTTCAACATTGTCTATAATAAAACCCGAAAACTTTGGCAATTCTATTAAAATCCGCGCGGAAGGCGGGTTTCGTTGCCTTTCCGCGGCCGGCACGGGAAGCGGGGCAGGCGGTCACGGCCGGGAGTTCCGAGCCCGAGCTCCGGCTCCCTCCTGCCTGGCCGGGGCTCCAGCGCAGCCGCGGGGGCTCGGGGCTGCGGCGGCTCCGCGGGTGCGCACGGCCGGGTCCCGCCGGAGGGGCTTTGGCTCGCTGAAAGCCGCACGGCTGAGGACTGTTCTCTTCAGCCTTGGCCTTGCAGATGGGTGCTTTTCAGAAACACCTTCGCGAGAGCTGAAGGATGCTCGCGGTGCACGCAGCTCGGTGCCTTGCCTGGCCCTGAGATAGAAATCTTTAAAGCACTGCAGAATTATTAGCATGGAAGTGTTGCCCTGAGCAGTGCAAAGATCAAATAATAATGATGCAATAAAAGAAAGGCAAAAGGAAGCCAATGCATCATATTGAAGATTCGCCTACAGATAGGAAAAAAAAAATCTACGACAAAGCACTATGTGATGGTGTTTTCTTCCTTTTTCTTCTCTCTCACCTCGTTATTTTTATATTCTTTTTGTTTGGTTGGTTTTTTGAAGCATTTACCTTAGTCCCCGAATCTGGGTTAAAGCTACCAGTAGGTAACTTTTAAGTGGATGACTCACTTTAATGTATTTTACATAAGAAAAAGCAGTGCTAATGATAGTCTTTCCTTATTGTTTAACACTGGGTAGAATTTATTGGTGCCGTTCATCGTGGGCAGAAGGATGCATTGCACTAATTGCCAGCAATGCATTTTCACCTATTAGTGCTGCTGGTAGGTTGTTCTAATTGGATTCAGTTCTGAGTATCGGTTCCATGATGAAAGACTCAAAGGGATGCTCGCACTGTTAAATGAAAGGAATACAAAGATAAGTGTAGAATAACCACTTGGTATCTTCTAAGTTGAATAAATACGGCCTTTCATTGTAGGGAAAACTACCTTTTAAGACATTCTCGTGTTGCAGTTTATAAAGATGTGCCATGTAGAAGCAAGTGTAGCAAAATACAAACCCAGGGTTTTTTTTTGTTTTCTTGTGTTTGAGCTCCCATATTTACAGTTTTTTGAACTCCAATATTTAGGTTTCTCACAGAGCTGATAAGGTTGTCATACAAAACTAATTACAATTTATCTTCTATGTGGATTTTTCTGGGTTTAAAAGAGAAAGAAAAACAGAACCCAGAGAAATTAAAAGAACATAATATAAAAATAAAATATATAATTTCAAATAGAAGTCCAGATCGCTTTTTAACATAAGAATATGTGATATTCTTTTAAAACTGGTTCTGTCTCCCCATTTATTTTTGCTAGTTTCCTTCTGAATTTTACCTTTACTGACAGTCATGATAATAGAAATTGACAACACTGAAGCATATAACTGTAATTATAACTACACCTGTGATAAAGTAATTCAAAATGTTCTGTTAGTCATCAGCATTTCCATGTTCTGCAAAATCTACTTGCTGTTGGCTGTCTTTTTTTCTCATTGTTATTCCATCAAAATATTGCAGAAACAATCTATAGGGACTGTGCATCCTTCATAGTTCTGTTTCCCCTTTGAAATAGAATCAAAGTGCAAGCAAGGCTCAGTTTGTTTAGAAGGCAGCACACAACAGGTTGATGCTGAGAGAGCTGCTTAGCAAAAAGCTAAATGATGTAACAGGTGAAGGAGAAAGCAGTTTTCCTAGTCTTTTTTAAGACTTGACAGCAGTGTTTCATTTCTTACTAAAAATTACAAATGGGGAAGAACAAAGAAGTGACGCAAATGCTTTTAATGTAAAAGATAGTATATATTAAGAATATTAAAAATAGGAATAAAAAAACCACAGGAGAGGAGGATAAAGGAAAGAAAGGATATGAATAATTGAAGAACTGAGGTTTGCTGATATTATGTGCTTTCTCCCTGTTATTTTCAGTCTCTTTTTCCTCTTAGTGAAAAAGTTGTTCTGAGGAAGCAGGATTTCCCAGCTGTTGTGTGAAAAATGTGCATATTCAGGGCTACAGAGTGTTTGATTTCTTCAGCAACTCATTATTGTATGATCACTTTTCCTTCAGTCATCTGTTTCTTCTGCATTAATAAATATTTTAACATGTGCTATTACTAAAAGATTCAGAAGTCCCTATCACTAATATACAGAAGCATGTAGTATCAGTGCGAAATGCTGAAGATTTATGCAATGCCTGTTTGATAGAATCTCAGTAATTTGATTAATTTTAATTCTCTTAATAAGGCAAAAAGGCCTTGATATGTTTACACAGCAGAATATTGAGAATTTCAGGTACAGGTTTGTGTTCTATGAAATGGTAACATTAATTTTTCATTGAAAATCTGTAGCAGGTGGTATTGCATTCCTTGCTTCCAGTGTTGAAATATTCCACTGCAAATATTAAAGACTGTCCTTTAATAAACTATTTAAGTGTAGTAGTGATTGTTGATCTGAGCTGTAAGGCTTAGCTGCTGATTGGTGCATACTGCATTCCATTTAAATATATCATATTAATTGTGTCATGTGTTAGGGATCTGTTTATTGGTACAAAATACCATGTTCTTACCTTTAACACAGCAACTCCAAGTCCTTTAATTACACCTGCAACACAGCAGATATTTTGCACTTAGATGAGAATATTGGATATAGTACTCCTGGCACTATAACCATAATACTGCTATCAGAGTACGCAAAGCAATTCCTTTTTGTAGCTATATATATTTATTTATCATTCACATCTCTACAGACTTTAGAAAAAAACATACTATTAAATAGACAAGGTTTATATGCTACCTGATAATAATAGCAGAGGACTCAGTTTATTTCTGTTCTTTTCTTTATACTGCATCAAGACAGTCAGTCTTGAGTTTAAGTATATCTTGTAATTCCTGAGTGTCCTTTTGGCACAGCATGTGTTGATATTGTTACTGATAGTGAGTAATGTACTACATAAAGATACACATCCTCTTTCAGATAATAAACCTGTTTAGACCGATTAAAAAAGAAAACAAAAAAACCCCCAAAAACCCAAAGTAAGCATATTTTAATTTTATAAACCTACAGATCAAGCCTTTCAAAATCAGTGGGATTGTTTCTGTAATTACTACATCTTAATGTCTTTTCTTTTTATCCCCTCTCTAATTCTCTTCTGCCACTCCTTTCCTTTCCTTTATCTTTTAACATTTTTTCCTTCTCAGTCACTTGTTCTGTATGTATCTATTACATTAAATATTATATTCAAGACAGATCTGCCACTTACATAACTTGGTGTAAAACATTGGTGGATAAAGATAACATAAAGATAAAAATAGGATACATATGAACATATATCTATATGTGTGCAGACAGGACATTTTTAGAAAAGAAGCTGTGTATTCCCATTTTTTACTTGCATGAATCATCTTTACTGTTTTGGTGTCATTAGGACAACTCAGGGAAGTCTGTATGAGTCATATGAATTAGGGCTTGCACAACTGGGACATTCATATTTTTGGCTTCTGCACATGGACCTAACAAGTGTAGGTCCTGCTGGGAGTGTGGCTGGGCTTGGTCTCAGCATCACTTTCTGAGTGCACCAGTGACCAAAGGTAGATGGATGACATTTATGATGTTTCCTTTTCATCTGTTTCTACTGTCAGACTTAGGGATTTTGATACCTCTCATATGCATGAAATCCCATTTATAGCTTAAAGTCTATGATAGAAGAATGCCAGTTTAGCTGCTGATGTTAATTAGAAAAGACTGCTGTATTGATGGATTATAAAATATCAGGCTCTTTCTCAGTGGAATTTTTTTTCCCTCAACCTATTTAAAAATATTCACTATTAGGAAGAAAATAAAGTTACTGAAGTGTACCTTCATATCAGTGAATTGGAAAGAGAGCCAAAAGATGTAATCTGCTTAGAATCAGGGAAGTGCAATATCACCTCTTAGTGTTTTCTCAGCAGCACATGTCTGAATGCTGAGCATTATGCAAGAGGCTTAAACCCACTGATACTTCAAAGAGTGTTGTTCCAATCCATTCTTCTAGTGGAAACATACTTAGAATAAGTGTGAAACAGCTTGTTGATTGGTGATGTTTATTTTGGTGTTTTGGCGGGATTTTTTTGATTGTATGGTGGGATTTTTTTTTTGTTTTTTAGTGTCCCTATAAATGTGGTGATAATAAATGCAAATTATTTGCATCCACCGAGCATTCTTCTGTTTTACATATTTTATGATGTAAATTGTGAATGGGCAATTTCTTTGTTTGTGTCCCTCCTAGGTATTTATGCTGGAGCTTCAGAATGAATAAATTCTATAGATTTACATTTTATTAAGGATGAAAATTCAGCTGAAAACATCAAAATAGATACTAATCATAAAAGATGAAATTTCATTGAAATAAATCAGTATTATAGAGGTTCTTGCCATCTTTCATTTTGCAGTGATGCTATTTTCAGAACTGCATTGCTCATACCCTGCAAAATGATTTTATCCAAGAATTCAGCTGCTAGAAAGAGAGCTGGAGCTTGGCAGCACATGAGCCTGAATTGCATTCATTGTTAAATACAAGGCCTGTTGTACTGATCTTAAAAATATTTATCTAGCAGAACACTTTAAATTTATGGAGGCATGGTCAAATTCTTACTGCTTTAGTGTTTTGTAACAAAGGAACAACCCAGACTCTGGCTGCCCACTGTAACTGACTTGGTTGTGGTTTGTGCCTTGATCCTTTCTTGCTTCTGCGAGAATCCCATATCCAAGGCAGTGTTAGCTTCTAGAACAATATTTGACTTAAACCTCTGTGAGATTGGGATTGCAGTTTAGAAGCATTTTAGTAGAGGAAAATGACTCATTCTCTCTGTTGCTGACCATAGTAGAAGTGCAATTGAGTTCCCAGACTGTTTTGTGCTTCTTTGCAGCAGTGCCCGGGCTTTTGATCCCCTATGCTTGAGCTGCATGTTGTGTTTAGAGTGCTCATAAAGACCTTTGTGACAAAAGGTGTTGTTTTTGATGGCAGAAAATGTTGTTTTCTAGTGCCTTGTAAACAAATTTCCTTTAACAGAAGAAAAAATTTACCAGAAAACAACCCTGGAATAAAATTGCTGGACCATAGTTATGATTTGGTAAAGCCAGACACCATAATTAATTTATGTCTTTTACAAATGCTGAATCAGATTTCTTGATACAAAGAATGACAGCTCAGTGTCCTTAATGTTCTGGTAAAAAAAAAAAAAACCTTGCTAGCACCTTGAAAATGCACAGAAAATAAGAAGTACAAGAGAATAACTTCATTTGTGCCCCCAGCCCTGGGCAGTGCCTGTGTGTTCTGTCTTAGATCACTCTTAGCCCATTCCTGCATCAGCTTTTTCACTCCCCCCACAGCTGCTGCAAGACAGGTATCAATGAATACTTAAATGATTTGCATTTGAGATTACAGCTCTGATTTATCTCTCTTGCTGAGTCGATTAAAGAGCCTGATCCCACTCAACTTTCCTCAAACATGCAGAGGGCAATTCTCTGTTCTGTAGGATCAGACCAAGAGCTGAGTTTTGCATCAGTTGTGCCATTGCCTACTGTAGCAAACTGGTCAATGCTTTTAGGGGGAGTTGTGATTCTTCCTTCCCTCCTGATGTCCAGTAGTAAGGAGAACAGGATTGAATATTGTTTGCAGAATATGATTTTAATGTTATGCAATACCGTGTAATGCACACAGTAGTTCTGCAGGGGCGGCTCACATTTAACACTGATAGTGAAATTACTGTCAACTGCACTTCTACTTTAGTAATATTCATGGGTTATATATTCTCAATTTAGGGCCAGACTGTGCTGTTTGTACCCTGGAATGAAAAAGTCCCATTGATTCGCTCAGAATAATCTGTGCAAGGGTGAAGATTTTCAAAATACATTTCAGCACTTTTTAATAGCTACAATTAATGGCATGTGCCTGCAGCTATTCAGCTCAAGAGGGATTTTTCTTCTCCTCCTCCAATGCTTTCCAAACTATTTTTTGACCTCCTCTGCTTCCAAGCAAACTCAGTGTTTCACACCTTCCTTCCTTTCCTCCTTCCTTCCAGACTCAGTAAGTTTTCAGGGTGAAATGTAAAATAGACTTTCTTTCACAGCCACCCTGTGACAAGATATGGCTCACTGTTTGAGAATTACACTAATGATGGCAGGGAGAGGACCATGGGTTTTGTTTATGCCCGTCCTCACAACACCTTTCTCTGCATGCCAACAAGCAAACTGATGACAAAGAGTGAATTTCTGTTCCTTGTATAATTTTTTCCTATTTATTTACAAAGTTTCTAACAAGTTTATGAAAATGATTGACATTATTTTGCATCAACAAATCAGCAAGCTTTTGCAGTTAATTACAGTAATTCAAAATCAGATTTTTTTTTTCAATCTGAGGCAGGCCTGAAATAACCATAGAATGTGAATGTGAAGTTGTAATATTGCTGACTATTATAAAAAGTGATTTATTGAATTTTCACCCTCTTTAAATTACATTCTCACTCCCTCTCATTTGAGAGCTGGGTAGGATAAGAACTGTAATCTGATTTTGTTACAGATATTCTCCTTAGTCATTTAAGAATTTTCCTTTTCTGAAATTTCCTTTGATTTTCCAGGACCATGAATGTTCATCCAGAAACTCAGAAAGAAGATGATTTTTTTAAAAAAATGCGTCCTATTGATCATATGAACTAAGAATAATTTTTGCACAGCCTTTATTAGATGTAACATGGAGGTATATATTACATTAGTGGTCTTTTTTTCAGCATAAAATGCTTCAGTTGAAATCTGTGAGCAAAGTCTTTCAAATTTATTCATTATAATAAAATCTGATTCACTTTTGACCTGACTGGAGAAGTAAATAAGAACATAAAGGAGTTGCTGAATCCACAGTCTAGTTTTTGTAGCAATCAGATGATAAATTGTGTGAATATTTATTTGAAAGAGAAAAAACTAGACTTGATTAATCCCAACAATATTTGAGCTGAAATGCTCCTATTTTCCCTGTGCAGGTTCCCTCTAGAAGGTCCCCAGTGATATCTTTCCAGCCCTTATTTTTACTTGGATTTTTATTATATTTTGATAGCATGGACTAAGTATTCTTCCAGGTGGGCATAAAAATAAGGTTACAAAAGATCTGTGACTAAGTGTGGTGGCAATACTAAAACCTAAATCAAGTCATGCCACTGTTCCAAATTGTCACTATTAATACCCTGCTGCATTTTTCTTTATGCACTAGGGTAGACTTAAGCAAACCAGTAAATGGGAAGTTTTCTTCATTCTTGAAATGAGCAGAAATTTGCCACACTAGGTATATGTTGACTCTGATTTACAAATTCCAACCATTTCCATAGGAGGGAGCTGAGTCACGGGAGCTGTTCTGTCAAAGATTATTAAAGGGAAACATTTTTCACTCTGAAGTGGATGAATTGTGTTATCAACACTGCAGGAAGGACAAAACTAATGAAAAAGGAATTCAAGAAGCATGAATTACAAAATTAGGGGTCTTATTATTCCTTCCCTGAGTCTTACAGGTCACTCCCGTAGATCCCATGAGACCAGTCAAAATGTTGAGGGACAAGTACAACAGTCCTCTCAATGTCAACTTTTAATTAATGATATTCTGATGTGGACTAGTGTTGAGAAAAATGGCTGATTTTGTAAATGGCTGAATGAGGCCTCACAGTAATCATTTTCCCCCAGTGAGGATTGGGGTAGAAGTCTTCTGGATCCTGAATGCAGCCCTATAATGGGAGGCAATGCTCTTCACATGGGGAATGCTCTTCCCTTAAAAGTCTGTTTTCTGACTGTAATCTAGAAATGTGGTGGTTTCCAATGTAGATATTTATGCAGAAGTTCCTTTTTTTTTTTCCAGGATATGGCAGTTTTCTTGCACTTGATTTAAATAGAATAAAATATAATACATAATATACTATTCATTGGTAAGTAGAGTAGTTTCTGCAGAGCTTATTGAACATCCATTTTTTCTGTTAACCTCATTTGTATTTTTATTATTTTTATAATGGGTGTAACAAGTTCTTGGATTTTTTTAAAGACAGATCAAAGTGAAGAATAATCCATGTAGGGATGGAAACTAAGTGTATTGCACAATCAACCTTCTTGCACCCTCTTCTTCTGTTGAAAGAATCCTGTGTCAGGTTGGTTAGCTGTGTGTGTTTCTTAATGCAAGTACTTCTTTATCTGAGACTTGCCTTAGAAATTAATTCAGTGGCACCAATTTCAGAAAAAAAGAAAAAAGTCAGTAGCCTCTGTCATTTGTTTAATCACAAATATTCTATTTTTTCTTTTTTCTATGATGTAGATCATGAATTGTGTGTAGCATAGCTGAGCTTTTTATCATTAAATGTCTCTCTTTATTATTATCTGCCTCACTTTATCTGCCTTGCTTTATTTCTCAAATTTTGTATCTTGGATTTTGAGATCAATTTCTCTCAGTAAAGCAGGAAACTTCAGTATTTTACCATTTACTCAGGCAAGGGTTTATTGTCAAGATTAATTTGTTAGCTAATGCCTCTAAAGCCTTCTGTAGTTGAAAAGTGTTGTTAAGCTGTTAATCTTAATTTATTAAGATGTGTGTTTGCTATATTCCCACTTCACCTCAGAAACTTGCATGACCAATCCTTTCCTGGTGGGATGATACCTCTGGTTTACCTGGTTCTCAAAGTGCTTTTTAAATAGAATCTTTGTAGGAAAGTTACCCTCAGATCTGCTTCTTTTGGTAACTTGTGCTCTGGAGATCTGCAAGAAGTTTAATCCCCACGATCTGTACTTCTTGGATGCACACAGATTGCAAAACATAAGCTTGACAGCATTTTTAGAAACCAACAGGAGTCAGCAGAAATCTGCAGACAGCGTGGTGAGGAGAGGCCAGCGTGTGACTCATGCCTCCAGCGCGCGCCGCGCTCCTTCGCCAGTCCTGCCAACTCCTGTTCCTCTGGGGAAAGCACTGGGAGCTGTGCATCCCAGGATTTTCTGGAATGTGTTCTGTGGATATTTCCTACTTGAAGAAGAGGCAGTAGTTGGATACAATGCTGGACAGGGGTTTGTGACGCGGGTTCGTTAACATGATCTGTTGTTCTTCCACAGCACAGGCGACCGCTGGTTTTATTCCATTTCCAAAATGGGAATGACAACCAAATTGTCATCCTGCTTGAATCACTGTGTTTAATAAAGCAACGTGTCCTCTTTCTATAAGAAAGATGGTAAGAAAACTCCATAATTTTACGTGTTTACAGACTAGTAGCAGGAAGATGATCATCAGCAATCACTAATTACCTGACAATCACCAGGACCCTTAAGATTTCAAGCAGGAATAACATAGTTTTCAGTGCAATTATTTTTGTTTGCTACAGCCAGTAGCAATGGAAATATAGTTCTTACAATTTTTTTGCTATTTACCAAGCCACTTTTGTTGCCTTAGCATCTTCTTGATGTCTGTTGTGAGCATATTTTAGATTATGTGTGGTATATGTATAAGCTGGGAGAGAATCACTAATAATATGTGCAGGAACATATCTTAAGGAGATTTCACTCTTATATACACACAGGGAAAAGGTTTGTGGTAATTGAAGGCAGAATCTGGTCTCTTTTGACTGATTAGAAATACATGAGGGATCTGTGCGTGACTAAGAACATGTCTAGCATATACTCTAAATGCCTTTGGAAATGGTTGGGTACCCAATTTCATCCTGCTTTCCACCAGTGCAATTTCAGCATAATGAGTATCAGTCCTGTATCATTTAAATCCTGAGTGCAAGGATGAATCCACATAAAAAAGAAAAAATTCTGATTAAACACATACAGGTTTCATTGCAACAGAATGAGTCTTCAGTGTCAAGGCCTGATTGTGAAAACTACATACAATAAAATGTAATACATGATTTTATTAGGCTTTGCAGGGGGGAGTAGTAAGATATCCCAAGGAAACCATGTGTGATATCAGATGTGGTCATTTGTCTTCCTTTTAACTGATAAGCCCTGACACCACTTCATTGTCTGTGCCACACTGAGCAAGAGTCCCTGTAAAAAAGAAGTTCTTAATGTGCTGGAAGGCACTGAAAAATGTTACCCCAGATTAGGGAGAAACACGATTTTGAAAAATAAAAGTGTGGAATTGTAAAGAAGAAATACTTTCCTTTTCAAAGTAGTGCAACATCTACTAATGTGCAGGTTTACTCTAAGTGACTTTCACAAATGTACTTTTTTTGTCATTTTGTTTTTGGTTTTGTTTTTTTTTTCTTCTCAAGCAACTCTTCTAGAGCTTAATTTGAAATGGTAGAAGTAATAGAAGTAATTTAATTTAACTCCTCATTATGCACAACCAAGTAATTCATTCATCTTTGGATATGAAGTCTTGAGTTTTTGGATAATCAGAATTAAAATCAGCAAGAAATCTACAGACAAACTTGATGTTTGTTTCTGGTGAAGCTGGATTTACTTTGAAAGATTATATTGATGCTTTACTGGGACATGAGATGAAATTCTGATTTAGCTGCTTTGCTAATAGAAGCACTTGGCCAGTGTCTTAACTTCTATATATGTTCCTTGTAAAGATACACTCTCCCAGTCTGCAAAGTTAGGATTAAAAGCACACATCGCTTCCTTGCGTGGGTGGTGAGAGTTTTGATTAACAAATAACCATAAAAAATATTGTAGTGGATGTATAGGACATAATTTGGTTGCAGATATTTTGCTGATAGCATTTTTTTTCCTCTCATCAGTACATTTATTTATAGAATAAAGTACTTTTGTGGCCTGCAAGGAAGTCTTGGACAAACATGCTCAATTATTGTTGTAGGTCTCCATGCCTCTACAAATGTTTCATGTATTCATTAGTGATGCTTCCAACATTTCAAAAACAGGTTAAACATTGATGATTAAATACTTCGTTCCACACATCCCATTAACTGGGGCTCTGTTTAATTTTTGTGAATAGCATTTGACTCAACAATTGTCCCCTTACTCTCTGGGGGAATAATGTGTTCGTAGAGTAAAATGATGATCAATGTTTTAAAAAATCCTTAAGAAAAACCTTTAAAAGAATTAAGGTAAGTTATAAAGCTTAAACACTTGAAAACTAGGAATAGTAAGATAAGAAGCTGCCTTAAGCTTTAAAGTCTTTTCCTTAGAATATCTTCATTGTGATCCTGTCTTCAGTTATAAAACCAGCTGCATTTTTTTTCTTCTGGAATCACCTTTCATTGAGAATATGACTCACAATGCAATGTAAGATTCCATGTGTACCAGATCTGGATTTCCTACACTGATACCAAGGGATGTGTGTTTGGATAGAACTTATTCAAGGCTTTCTTAATGGCCAAAAAGTTAACCTGCAAACCAGGGTCATCTGGAATATCACTCAAAGACTGATTAAAATAAAGCAGTTCTTAATTACTTATAATGAAACCTTCCCACAATGTCTGTAAAGTAATACATTAAACCATTTTTTTCTTAATAGAAACCTCCCCCCCAAAAAAACAAAGAAAAAAACTCAACAAAAACCCTCACAAAACTTGCAGTATTTTAAATATGTTTTACTCCAAGGTTCTTAAACAAATATTTGGTAGGCAAATCTAGGCTGCATGAGGCACACAGTTCTGTTTGTTGCTGTGAAATAGAGCTTCTAATTCAACAGTAATTTAGACGGATACAGTTTGTGGTTTGTTACTATGTGATTTGACACAGACACACACTCTCCATGCAACATTTCTTTCACCTGGGAAAATTGGATAATGAACTAATGAAGGTTTTCTTGGCTGATAATGCTGTCTGTTTTCAGAGTGGAGCAATTACACAATCTTTTTAGCACTCAATGTCTATCTAAACAAAATCAATGCAAAAAGAAGGGCTATTTACAGTGAAGTATCATTACTTTACATTGTTTGGGTAGTTCTCTGAGAATCTAAAATGATATTGAAATGATTCAGTAAAAAACCCCCAAAACTCAGGAGCTTTAAAGCCAGCAATCTAAAGGCCACCTGATTTTTCGCTCAGCTCAAGTAATTCACCACTACTTGTCTGCCTCTGTACAAATGTAATATTTATTATTGCTGCTTACCTTCTCTTTTTAGAAGAAAAGCTCAATTCTGTGCATCTCAAAACTAGACTTGATTTGAATTTACATTACTTCAGAGTCAGGACTGGATTAAACCTTCCAAACTATTTGTTTATGATAATAATTTTGGAGTCTGTTTCTTTTTTATTCCTATCCAGTTTTCTCCTTCATCAGTGAATTCTTCAAGAGGGCCTAGAGAATTGCTTGTACAATTTTTTGTAATATGCTGCATAAGTGCTGATTTTTGCTATTACATATCAAAGCAGAATAAAAGGCTGAATTCTTATTGCTATTAAAATTATGAAGGCGTGTTCAGGCTATCAGCCACTTCACAGTCTTTAGCCTGCAAGTTAAGGTAAGGAAAATTCAATTAAATATACAAAATGCCTTGATATTGCAACTATCTTTTAGATCCATTCTCTAAAAGCTGTCGTGGTGCTTCTGAAATGTTAAACTTCTAAATTTGTACTGAAGAGAAATCTGAAAGAGCAAAAGCTCTCTTCTGTATTACTTGAGAGCTGGACATTACTTTTTCCATTTCCCTACTCTTTTATTTTCAACTAGTGTATTTTTAAAAAGAAAAAACCTAAAAAGCTTCTCAAGTTCACTTAAAAGGCATAAGTATGGAATGGTGTAATGAGATGAAATAAAATATTTCTACTACAGTCTTCCAGATATTTTGGTCAAGTACTGAATTAGCTACTTGATCTGAAGAAAGTATTACTAAATGACACTGATAAAACATATTCCCTGGAAACATTTCAGGTCAGTTTGGACAGGGCTCTGTGCAACCTGATCTACTTAAAGATGTCCCTGCCCATTCCAGGGAGTTGCATTAGATGACCTTTAAATGTTCCTTTTGACCCAGACTATTCTATGATTCTGTTTTTACATTATTTCTGAATTCTTCTTTTAGTAGAAGATTTGTGGATTATTTTAAAGGCTTCTATAGATGTTATATTTTTTGCCAGTGTACTCCAGAAAAGCACTGTGATGTTGGCTAGCTTTCACTTTTGTCTTGGGCAAAACCTTTTAATGATGTTATATTTGCCCTTTTCTGTCCTTATGCTGTGGAACAAAATAATGCTAAAGCTCCATGGAAATGGTCTGGAACCTCTGTTTTCTGAGTAATGGTAAAAAACTTTCAAAATTCATAGAAATTATGTGCAGAATATAATCCATTGCATCATTTTTTGTGTCTCTGGTGCACTTCTGGATCTGTTCTCTAATATGAATCTATTGTGTGTGATTCAGTTGGACATATGTGAATGAAGTATGTCTGGCTATGTGATTGAGTTTCCTGTTGCACCTCTCAAACAGCAGCACTGCACACATCATGTACGTGTGTCTCTGTTCTTATTAACACAATGCTTGGAACCACCCAACAAAAGGAGCAGTCCCTGTCTCACTACAAGTTCTGTGTGACACAAACTTATGAGAATGAGGCAGAGACCCTGAGACAGAAGGTTTTTCAGGGAAATAGTATCCCCAGTAATGATAAAGCAATATATTTTATGTCTCCTGAGGGTTTTCCCTAATAATACCTGTAGGGGAATAAGTAATGGCAGGGATGTTATGTATACTAATGTGTGTGCACCTCTAACATCACACAAGACAGCCAGATTGTTCTAGAACTGTTTTTCTCCTAGGTGTTCATTGCAGTTATCAATACAGGTGAGACATGGCTTAGTACCCAGGAGAATGGTATAATGTCTGTCATAGATGACTCCATTAGTGACAGGCAGGACAGAGCAGTAGTTTGCCCAGTATTTACTACAGTGCTCTTAGTGCTTTGTAAATGTATGTTGTCACCCTTTAGGACTTCATAAAACTTCACAGATCTCTCTCTGTGCAGTTGTTTTGCATGTGAATCTTTCTGAACAGTCAGGGCGTGCAATAGATTGGAAGAACACATTTGTAGGACTGGCTAATTTTTTAAAGGAGCTATAATATTTTTCTACAGTATATATAGTATGGACCCATTTTGTCTTCAGACTGTGATCACTGGAAGAGACTTCAATTTCTGTATCTCAGTTTCAATGCAATGTTGATTGCTGTTCAGGCTCACATCCCATGTATGAGTGCACTGAAATCCACTGGTTTGGGTGGGAGTAGCATGTGATATGTTGTAATTGTTGATGCATGTTTTGCTGTATTTCTCTGTGCTGGAAATGTTATTGAGACAATACAACAGTATAATACTTCCTCATTATGAAGTATGGGAAAACTAGTAGAATATTCTTAGCTGCAGAATTACAAATAAATATTAATCTGCATGAACTCCAAGGATAGAAGCAAAAAGCCACAGAAAAGTTCTTCAAAATTATAAACTGTACTTCAAACCTATGTTTATGAAGCAGCCAGTGATTGTTTGACCTTAGCTGTATGGCATGGTTATCTCTGCCTCTGCTAATTGGTCTGCACCACATGTCATTGCCACTCTGCACCATGCCAGGCACCATGACATGCCCTTGCTCTGAATTCTGTTTTCCCCCAAGTATGGAATAATTTAATCCTCTGCCTTTTAAACCGTGGGGGAAATGCATGGAGGTAGATGGCAAAATTCATGTTGATACAGGCAAAACAATAATTTTTACCTTATACAGTTTGAAATTATTCCTGTGACATTAAGGTACACAGAACTACTGTAGGTGTGTATGGATCATACACAGATTTCCTCTGTGAGTCTTTAGCTCTTTATTGAGCTGAATGCAAGTTCATTATCTTCCGTGTGTTTTTATATTCATTTTCCTCTTGCCTCTGTGTAATTAAAGTTAATATCAACATAAAAATTAGTTATGTACACTTAGCAGTTAAGTGTGACTACTGACTGGTGGTTAAAAGTACTACTAGTGGTGGGAAAATAATTGCAATTGCTTACGAGAAGAGTCAGAGGTATTTCTGCAATTGCTTCCTATGCTGTGTGTCCAAACTGAAACATCCACATTTAGAAGTATTTAACATTTTTCATGAGGACTGAGCATTCTCTCACACTCATACACCCACATCATTAATTTTTAACAAATAAATGTGGATTTCATCTGCTATTGATGGGAAAAAAGGCTTTTCCATTTATTTTCTAGAAAATAATAGTTACTGAAGCATAAATTAAGCTTGGCCAGGAATAGATATAGTTTATTGAACACTGGGGAATACTTAAAGGCCATTTGACTTCCTTTTTTGGAAAAAGAATGCGGGCTGCATCAGATATTTTTTAAAAGGTTACCTGGATTGTTATGAGTCAGGGAAGGGGGAGTGAGGTTTGGTTTCTTTGTTTAGGAATTGCTGTGTAGCATTTAGAAAGGGATATGTGTGAAAAAAGAGAATGATTTTCTCTACTTCCCAGCAATGCTGTTTCTTTATCCCTAATCTGTATAAAAACAAGTATTTCTGTTTACTGGGAGATCAAAAATTTGAAAGGAGTGGTGAATCTCAGGTGGGAGGAAGGTGGCATCCATGTGTTGAAAGTGCGCTCCTGCTAAAGCTTGAAGGATGCTCTTCCATTTGAAATGCAGTACTGTTACTCTGTTAAAACAAAGAAAGAGATCTGAAGCTTTTGGAATGGAATAGTTTTATTAATTGGTTGCATAGTGTTATTTAAAGAAATCTACTTGATTTTTCTTCTGTTATGTTCACGTATGTACCAGTGATTCATCAATTTAGAAAGGAGTGCAGTCAGATTAGCTAAGGAAAAGCATCCTGGGTTCAGACAGATGCCAATCAAAGCTGGAAATCCCATTTCCAGTGACACTGCTCAGCACAGGGATGGATTCTTGCTGGAGTTCACTTTGGAATGCAAATGTTGCTGCAAAAGCCTCAGGCTTTTGGCTAAGGAGCAGCAGGGAAAGGGATCCACCTGAGGAGCCCAGGTTTGACACAGTTGGATTGCATCCAGCTTGGAGTATCACTGTGCCTTCCTGCAGGAGCTGGAGCTGCTGATAACTAATGAGGTCTGTGCCCTGTTCAGAGTGCTTGCTGACAGCATGTCACAGAGCAGCAGTGTAATACAAATAACAAGATTTTGCTCTGTTTTCTTTATTGCTCTTTGTTTTTTATATTTTTAGCTGCTTGCTGCAAGAGATGGGTCTCTGGATTGCTTGCTCTGGTGCACACACTTTCTTTTTCACTGGCTGTCTCTCTCTGTCTCTTGACAGGTGTAAGGAGGATCCTAAATATAGAAGCCACCCGTCAGTTGGCTTCAGCAATCAGCAAGCACTGATTTAGTATTTCTCTTAACCAGCTAAGCTCCAGAAGGGTGTTTCTTTTAAACATTTATCAATTTATTCCACTGCAAGCTTTCTTTAAAATGATTAAAAAGCTTGTTTATCCTACGGCATGAAGAATACTATTAGCAGTCATGTTTCAGAAATGATGGTTTCCAAAAAAGGCTATTGCAATGAAAAGGAGAAAAAATGCTCTTTAAAGAACTCCCTTGTTTTAGCAGTTTAGTTAATGGTGCAGTACCTCATTGGGGAAAACCCTGAAACCAGGTGTAAATACAGTCTCCAATTTTTAGATGAACACACTTTCTGACATAAGTAGCTGCACACTGTCCTATGAATGTTTCCTTATGAGAAGAAACTTTATTGCAAATGTACTGATTAGCTGGGATTTACATTGCTATACACAGGAATAAGACGTGGTGAGAAATGGAGATGTCCTACTACTGAATATTTATAGTGCTCTCTAACAGTATTTTTAACACAAAGAGATAGTTTTCTTTATGTTAATTTCTTTATCCTGTGGTTGAGATCAGCACAAAAAATACTGCATCTCAAAAATTAGCTGGCCAAATTTAATATATTACCACTGCAAAAAGTTTTAAGTAGAATATTTGGGGGAAAAAAGAGCTTCAACACTGCATTAAAGACAACCTAAACATTTTCTGTTAGTTTGTAGGCAGGCATCTCAAATTCTTTCTCCTCCTTGTGACCAGTTGCCATTAATATTCATAGAAATTGCTCACAGCCTACAGAGGAGGCAATACTAACTCAGTATCTAATTGTGACAAGTGAGTTGCACGTGACAAAGAGCCTTGTTGATTCTGATGTGCTTTGATTTTTAATGTTTTATGATTGTGATACACTTCTATTCTTTAATTCATTTCTAATGTTCTAGTGCATTAAACGTTGTCTTAAACATGGACACAAGAGAAGTCAGTGCCTTTATGCAGTTCAGAAAGGCAGTAGTACTTTTTTGTGATAGTTGTAGTGGTTACATGTGGTCTGTCTGGTTGTGAAAATTCTGTAGCAAAATATAACATGTGTTTGTTATGCTTATGTAAGGTTTTATTTTTGGCAACCAGTGCTTCCTATACCAGCCATGAGAAACAACCTGCTTCTCTATTTCTTTTTTTACTGTTCTATAATTTGATATGGTTTATTGGAAGCTTCTGCCATGTCTGGGACATCTGCTTCCCTGGTTGGTGGAGCATGATTCAAACCCCAGAAAGAAGTAAGAGGGCTGCTAGGTGAAATAGGAGGGTTGGCCCTGAGAAAAGGAAAAATGGTTTAAGATAGAACATGTTTCCAATGAAAGGATGCTTTTTCAGATTTGGCACAAGGGATTCTGGGATAGGTCTAACTCTCTCTTACTGCAGATTTATACCTGAAAATCCAAACTGCATCCAATGCACCTTCTGGGCGGAAGCTCTTTTACATTTCACAGATCAGAATTTGAACCCACTGAAGCTCAGTAGTTTTGCTTGTGAGCTTTAGTTTTTGCATTTAAGAAAAACTGATTATTCTTCAGTGTGAACTCATGAAATCTGACTGTGACTTCTCAAGGCAGCAAACCAGAGTTGCTATAAGCTGATGATGCAGCTACCAGAGCTGTTCCACTTCGAGCTGTAACCAGCAGCTGCATGTGTAGGCAAACATGTCTTTGCTGTGGTATGAGCCACCAGGTTGGAAGGCCAAAATGCTTCTTTAAAAATCCTTGTGCATTTAATACCTCATCTAATTTTAATCTCTCCTCCATCTTCCAAATTTATTTTTCACTGTAGCACTATGGTTTTTTTTTTAGCTAGAAGTTTATTCTCTCCTCAGTCCTCCAAATTTATTTTCACTGTAGGATGATGGTTTTTTTTTAGCTTGCTAGAGACCTGGCTAGATTCTTTCTGCCTTTGGCACATCATTTAATGAATACAGCAAGGAGAACTTTTCTGCTGAATTTTATCTTACCAGCCTGGTGTTTACTAGACAGAAAAGGTGGTAGGCTCCTCTCATGAGCATTGTCACAACATACAGGAGTGTGTTGTGGCTGTATGTCTACATGGTTCTTCTTTGCCCTTTATCCAGGGCAGAATCCACATATTCTACTTTCACCCTTGTGTTTTCATACTCTAAATACATTTTATAAATAGAACAAAAAATTGAACTGAATGGTTTTTCCATTAACTTCCAAGAACATTAAATCAGGTCCATATCAGAATTATGTGAAAATGTTTCCATTTTGTACTGTGTATCATAACAATCAAAAAAAAATAATGCTTGTTCAGGAAAACTCACACTAAAACAGCTCCTAACAAAAGATAAGGGAAAAAAACCCCAAAACCAAACCATTTATTTTGTATGAGTTAGGAAACTGTCTTTCTAATAAAAAAACCCCCCTTTTTTATCTACCTGTCTATCTATCTATATATCTATCTTTTGATATTTCTATCCATATATATATTTACAGGGATGAAGTTGGGGATAAGTAACAGTGCCTATAACTGGATTAAGGATCTAAGAGGGTTACAAAGAGGATGTGAGGGTACTTTGTGAGCAGAATGACTAAGAGTGTTGATAAAAATAGACCAACTGGTCATGTTACATGCTTGGCAATAATGTGCTTGAAGTGCAAATACATGGAACAAAAAGAATCACTGGCATTCTGTAGCATTAGGTAGGGGTGGTTTGCAGTGCTGATAGTGACACAAACATGTTTGTTGAAATGAAGAGAGGAGGAACTCCAGGAGCAGAGTGGATAATCTGTTATGTTGAGCTAATTTTTGAGGTGA
The DNA here is from genome assembly GCA_013398995.1 of Alaudala cheleensis. NCBI lineage: Eukaryota > Metazoa > Chordata > Aves > Passeriformes > Alaudidae > Alaudala > Alaudala cheleensis. The sequence continues at coordinate 15,422 of VWYE01006658.1, read as the reverse complement.
CACTCACTTGTGTATTTACATTTTGGGTACAAGGAAGGTTTTATCTCCCTTTTCTATGCTGGTCATTAGAACCTGGCCAGAGCTGTTGGGGGATTATGCATAAGCCTCAGGCTTTTTCAGACAGCAGAGTTAAAGATTAGAGGTATAAATCTTGACAAAAGCACAGTCAGTTATGATTTTCCCACAGAGAGAAGGAGCCCTGCTCTGTTTTCAAAACAGACTTGTGACTAACAGCTAGCTGTATAAATAATGGAGATTGTGCATCTTATGTGATACATAAGAATTATCCTCCCAAGCTACATGGCAGTTCCTTAAGCAAACAAAGTGTTTGTTTTTCAAAGGGCTGAATAGTTTTTAGACGGTTTTCTCTACTCTCATTTAATAGTACTTGTATAGAATTTATATTTAAGCAATTTCACACCTTCAGACTGGGGAGTATCAAGTATTTGGTAGCATGAAAGTAGTATGTATCTTCATAGCTGAATTCTAATCACTGCTTTTAAAGGTAATGCTGAACAAAATCATCTTCTTTGTGAGGTTCTATTTCCATACTTTCAGTGCAGCAGTATTTTGGGTCTGTAACACATGAAATAGAATTCTTCATGGCAAGAGTTTCATGGAACAGGCCAAATTCAGTGCTGCCAAAGTGAAAGGTTCAGAAAACAGATGGGCTGGATGGTGGTTTTAAGAAGCAAGGAAGAACTGTGATCCTCATGTCTGAGTGCAAACCTACACATGGTATCATTTTTCTGTAATTTCTGGTTTAGGATTTACAGGCTCTCAGAACCTGCAGGTCAGACATAGGCCTCCTGTTTTCCTTTCCTTCAGGAAAAAAGGGATCTTCTAAAACTCATGTTTCTAAATGTTTATCTTTGTGTTGAAGATTGAGACTAGTTTAGCTTTAAGGAACATTGTTCTTTGATGAAAAGACCCTACCCTAGGTCTCTTCTGACACCTCCCTTTGTTCTTTCTTGTAAAGCTATCATTCATACACAAAAATTTTTCCATTCCAGGCTAAAACTCAGATACCTCTCCTAAGAAAATTAGAGTTGGTACTTCAAAAAAAGCGGGTTTTACAAATTGAAATTATAATCTCCATCAAGATTAAGCAGCAAACAACTGTGTGCACATAATGTAATTATGTGTGCTTTTAAAAAGCAATTTATAGATCCAGAGTCTTGAGTATTTAATTGCAAATTTATTTAGAACATTTATGTCAATCCTATGACAGTGATGTACATGTGCATTTTTCACCAGAGGATGGCCAGAGGGCAGGATCTGCCCAAGTGTGTCCCTGAGTATGGCAAAGAGGGGCTGGCTACAGCTCTGCCATCCTGCTCTCAGGTGCTGGGGAGCCAGTGCTGCTCCAACAGCTGTACCAGTGTGTCAGTGTATGGAAGGCACAGGTTACAAAAGGCAGAACAAGTCTGGTATAGGTCTGATGTATGCATACCCACATAGGTCTGGTACATGTGTACTGACCCCTGTGAGTATACACTCACACAGGCCAGGACATCTCAAATGCAGTGTGATCTGTGCTCTCCCCAGCAGAACTTTAATGGAAGAACTACCCTGTCTGTTTTTCAGGGAAGACTTAACTGGAAATGCAGCATCAGTTGTACTTGCCACCTGTGTGCCTCTGTCCTGGAGAGCTGCTCAGTGCAGTGTATGATGCTAAAGTGAAATTTGGACATCAGCACAGCTGTAAATCCATCAGCTAGAGACATGAATGCAGAACAATTGAAATAAACACTGGTGTAAAAACCTTTTAGACCCTGCTTCCATCAGGGAAAGGAAATCAAGAACCACACAGGAAAGCACTCTTTGTCCTGCACAGCCACTCACCTTAAACCACTGATAGCCTTTATATTTATTGCCTTGTTTGCAGACTTCTCTGACCACACCATTCCATTTCCAGTTCAAGAATTAATCCCTTGGTGGCTGAAGCACAGGAGTGGCAAATCCTCAAGTAGCATGATCTTCTTAAGAGAAGAGTGCATATGCCAGAGTTGTGTCTCAGCAGAGTGCTCAGTGGGGCACTTACAGAGGCTCCCACCTGTGGTTTGCCCAAACACATCATGTTTGATTACATGCCTTGTAACTGCAGGGATAGGATGAGGAGATTTAAAGGGACACTTGCTAGGAGAGTTGCCACCTGGCAGTGCAACAGCTTGAGCATCCCAAATTTGCAGTTAGTCTTTCTAAGGAGAGGTTTGTGAGATCTTGCAAATCAACTGTGCTCAAACTAATCTTGGGTTGTTTGATTAAGGAATTTATTCTAGATTTCTGAAAATGCTGGGAATCTAATGATAAAAATATAAGTAACTTCTGTAATTCAACTATTTAGTTGCTTTTTCAGATTAAGAAGTCAGATTTTAATCACACAGCAGCACAAATGCTTCTTATATATGTCCTTCGTGGAAGATTTGTTTGTCCAGAAGTCATGATGTTACAGCAGGCAACAGACAGTAAATGTATTTCTCTGGCTTACAGGCCATGTGAGGACTGCCTGGAAGTGCAGCCCTGGCACTCCAGAACTGTGTAGCTCTCAAAGGACAGCTGAAAAAGGGTGGCAAGACAGCACAGCTTTGTGTTCACTGCACTTTATGTGTTAGCTTTTGGTGTTGAACATTCAACTTTTTAAAGAGGTGTCAAAGATTTTTCTATTCCTAGTTCCAACAAGAGCCCCAAAGAGGATCTCTTCTGGAGCTGTTGATAAAGTGTGGCTTAGGGTGACATGCCAAAATGTAGCACTTCATAAACAGTCACCAGGTTTTTAATGGTTTTCATCAGGAGACATTTGCTGCTTGTCAAAGTGTCAGTCTGACATCTAGAAGGACTGAAATGCACTCTGAGAACAGCAGCATGGGCAGGGCTTTGTCAGCTGCTTCCATCCATGCTTTCTAGCATTGAAAAAAGTATTAATTCTAGTGGCCCCCAGTCCCGCTGTAATTCTTAATTCTTTGAAGAGCAAAGTGTCAGTTCTGGACACGGTGCAAGTGTTGCTGATGTTGCTGGAGAGCAATCCCAGGGCAGCTGTAAGAGTCAGCTGCAGTGTCTGATGTGCACGTGGCCACCTCTGAAGGATGGCTGGAGGCATTCCTAAATACTTGCTGGAGGTGTCACTGGCTGTCTCTCTCGATCTTTTCCATCCTTTTTAATGTGCTTTGTCACCTCTTGGAGATGTGAGCTAACTCCAGGCAGCCAGACTGTGACTCTGTTTCTGCAGTACTCCTGCTGCTCCTCTTGATGCTGCTCCCTTGTCCTGCACAAGGAGCATAAACCAGTGCAAGGAGGAGAGGGGATGAACCTTGGCTGCATCCTCATTGCATTTGTTATGCAACTTAGCCAGTAAAGGGAGCTGGCAGATGAGATTAATTCCTGAACTAGAATATGACATACAAAGTTGAATTTGACAGCAGCTGCTCTCACCTATCTCTGACATCGAGCATCGTGACAAAAAAAGTCATGCACTTCTTTTGTGCTGTGAGGACAAACTTGTTCTGTGTATGCAAGGAAGGAGTAATGACAACTGCCTGAATCTGCAGAGATCCAAGTGCTTCCTCTGTAGCCTTAGACTGGAACTTGGTTTCCTTGGGTCTCCCTTCTGAACTGCAAAGACTAAAAATATAGGGATTCCAAATTAATTTCAGATTGTAAAGCACAAATATTTTAAAGTAGTGGGCACTGTTTAAATGCTTCATAGACAACTGCCTGTATATATAAAAATACTTCTTCAATTCCATTAAGCAAATTCATTATTCATTATTCATTATTCCAACATTAAAAAACTCCAACATAAAATATATTTATATGACAAAAGCTTTCCTTATCAGTGGGGAAAATTAGTTGCAGTGTGATTCAGGTGTTACTAAACATAGAGATTTCCATACAAACTGCCACTTTTCCTCTGAAACATCTCCTTGTCTTTCAGCAGCTGGAAAGATTAAGCACCTTTTCTCCACAGATAAATAAAAGCAAGAAGCAGCACTCTGTTCCATTTACACTGGAAGGCAGTTGATCATAAAACTACTGTTCTGGTACCTAGTTCTGGATTTATTCACTCTCAGCTTGTCATCTTCCTCAGGCATGCTGTGGTCCTGGTCATTCTTCTTGGACTGTGCTGTTGCTGCTGAATTCATGACAGTTCCTCATGGATCAAGACTGATCCACTCCACTGGCTGTGGAGTCCAGTCAAAAAAATGAGACTATTTTTTTACAAAATACTGTAAATATAATGAGATTAGTGTCAAACTGTTAAGGAAGCAACTCATCTGATCTGCTTTCATTTTCAGCCTGGATCTAGTAATTGATTTACATATAAAAAGACTTCTTTTGTAAACAAAATCCAATACAAAAAAGATTCCAGGAGCTTCTTCAAACTGAAATCCCACCTCAGTCTGAACAGATCAATAGGCTCAATGAAGACGTAACGATTTCACAGAAGCATTCAGATGTTTTGTAGTACAGAATTCAAGAAGTTTTTTTTACATGGATGTGCTGCTATGGTAAAGACTATAAAAATAATATTTCTTGAATGAGTGAACCGTAAATTCAGCTTTTTTGTTTGTTTAAGATGCGTTTTCTTGTTCTGAATTTGTAAACTTATCCCAAGTGGCACATTTTTCACAGAGATTTTTCTAATCAGTAAGAGTTTAAAAACAGGACAGATTATAGCTGCACATGACTGACAGTTGTGTCTCAAAATACTATACAGAAAAATTTACAAGAGTGGGGAAAAGAGGGAAGGTAAAGCAAGGGGATGGCACATTATCACAGCAGTTGAGGAATACTAAAGGATTCATATTCTGGACTTGGAAAATGTCAAATAATGGCAAAACAGTATTGGNTGGCACATTATCACAGCAGTTGAGTAATACAAAAGGATTCATATTCTGTACTTGGAAAATGTCAAACAACGGTAAAACAGTATNTTGGAAAAAAAAAAAGGCACACAAACCTCAAAGATTTTAGGGCCTAGAGCAGATAAACTTAAAAAAGACTTGGTCAAACAGAATCCCGAAAAACTAAATGCAAATTCCAATTCTTTTGATTTTAATGTATGTCTTTAAGACTGTGGGTTAATAGAAAAGATGACTACTCAGTTTTCATCAGCCAACTACGTCCCCAGGCTGAGAACCTTTGAACTTCATTATCCCGGAGCAGTTGTCAAACTGTCACCTTGGCATATCCCCCAGGAAGCACAAGCAGAGTGTTGGTTAGTTAGACCTACACACTCTGTAACTGTGCAGGTCCAGACAGTAGATATTTTAGAGTTCTGAAGGGACAGCCTCTGACTCTGGAAGTGATTGTGATGGTTTAACCCCAGCTAGCAGCTGAGCCTCACACTGCCCCTTGCTGGGGTGGGGGAGAGAACCTGAGGAGTAAAAGTGAGAAAACTCATAGGTTGAGACAAAGACAATTTAATGGGGCTAGCAAAAGCTGTGCACACTAGCAAAGCAAAACAAGGAATTAATTCCCCACTTCCCGTGGGCAGGCAGGTATTCAACCATCCCCAGGAAAGCAGGGCTCCATCATATTCAGTGGTCACTTGGCAAAATAAATGTCATGACTTCAAACGTCTCCTTTTTTTCTTCTTCCCCCTTCTTTCTGTGCTGTGCATGAGGCATTTTGGTCTGGGATGACCTGTGGGTCTGTCAGAGTCAGCTGTACCAGCCCTGCCCCCTCTCAAATACCTGTGAATCCTCTCTGGTGGTAGGGTGAGAAGCTGAAAGAGCCTTGATGCTGTGCAAGCACTGCTCAGTAAGAAATCAAATATCCCTGAGTTATCAGCACTGTTTCCAGCACCAACACAAAACACAGTTCCCTACTGGCTACTATGAAAAAAATCAACTCTAGTCCACCCCAAACCAGCACAATTTAAATGTCAGAAGAAGTACTTGATATTTTAAGGGAAGGGAAAAAACATAAAAAAATGAAAAAAACAAAACAAAGCAAAAAAAGAACAAAAACAAATACCCACCCAAAACGAAACCAAAACAAACAAAAAAACAGCCAAAAAATTAAAACAAGGCTTACCAAGGAAAATACCAAATCATCGCTCTCCTCTGGAAAAATATGTAAACAGTGGCAGGAGAAATGCTGTTAAAACAAATACTTTTAATTAAAATTGGTCACTTTTAGCAAAAAGAAAATGGAAGAAGGAATTAATATGAAGATGCATAATAAAAGTCAAAAATCATCCATCCTTAATTAAGGAGCAGGGAGGGAGGAGAAAGATATTTACAAAAAGGTTTCAGATCGTGAGACTAGAGAGTGGAATAGACAACCACTGACAAGAGTAATTTCTAAAGACCTACATATTATGCAAAACATTCCAGCAACCATCATCATCTTTATTAATGCAGTATTTTATTTTACTTATCCCCCATCTGCAAGATCAAAATAATTCCTTGCCATCCATGGGTGCTGTGAAACGGGGAGCTCTGGTGCCACAAGGATGACACAACTGCAGGCAGGGAACAGCAATGTGGCTCATGGCCTGTGAGTGTGACTTTGTCACAAAACATCAGTAATGATAACAAAAGTAACATAATTAGCTGGCAGATGATTGTCTTCTTGGGCCATGTCTTCCATGTGAGTTCAACGGGGTGAGAGCCAGTTGTAGGTGGAGATTTGTGTTGGAGGTGTTTCATAACAGATTCTGTACTACCATCACAATGACCCTGTAATAATTTTCTTGGAAGATGGGACAAAATTCACTCTGATGTATTTATGCTGTGATGGTGAAGTTCATAATCATATGAGCTGAATTTTCTCTTTTCCTGGAAAAATTATGAAGAACTTAAAATACTTGTACCAGTACGCTTTCAAGACTTGCAGCAGGTAGTATGGTGACCTGGAGCACAGATTAGTGGGGCTGCCTGGTTTCACTTTCTGGTTCATGTGACACCTTGCACAGGAATTTCTATAGTCAGCAGTGACCCCTCCTCCAGCTCTGGGGCTGTGTTTCATTAGAGAATTTCCTGGCCAGCTGAAGGATATAATTCAGTAAGGACTCAGACTCAAAGGATGAAGAGAGTAGTGATTATCCACATGGAGTAGGCATTTTATTTCCATTCAACCTCTTTAAATAAGATCAGTTTTTCAAGCCAATCTTGTGTTGAAGAGGCTGAAAGAGAAGAGGCCAATAATCTGTCCTGATTGTTCTTCTGGCTGTCAGAGCCTGAGCACCACAATGCCCCTACTTATCCCTTTTTATTTATTTTTTTATTTCTGCCTCTGTTTTCTTAGCTGGTTTTCTTTTATCTATCACTGACCCTTACAGAAGCTGCTTATATAGGTCCTTTTCAGAATGATGATACAAGTCTGCAGTGTCCTCAGAATCAGAAAGATCTAACTTGTAAATGTGTCTTGACTTTGATCACAGGGCTTTATACAAGACAAGCATTAAATGTGTAAGACACAAAGCTTTATGTGTCAGGCTCTCTAAGAAACAAAGGTAATTCTGGGAACTAGAAATTACTGGACCTTCACAGTAAAGACCAAAACCTCTCCCCACAGAAAACTGAATAAGTTCCACATCATGTTGCACAATCACAGACAATAATAAGCAGAAGCAATTTGTCTTTTGTTTTCTGAATTATGAAATTAGTATCTTTTGTATCAACTGGCATGGGAGTGAAACTGCTGTGTAATAGTAAGTTGTAAAGAATTACTTTGTTGTCCATAGAATTTTGGTAAGAATTTCTTTATCTTCAGCTATCCCTCCCAATTCAATCACTAAGGTTTCTTTCCTTAGTGAAAAATAAACCAAACTAAATGAAAATTGTCAGTTCCAGCTGACACTTGAAGGTGAATAGATATTTGTTTGAAAATAGTAAATAGGGTAAGATAATTTTTTCTCAAACTTCTCAAAAATATTGTACTGCTCTTTAGATTGATCTGTTGGTCTACTATTTCATATAGTAGACCATAACTGGGACTGACAGAAAACCAATGAGGCTGGAAAGGAATAAACAGAAACTCTGACAAGAAATTTTTAGATTTAAAAGCATGTCAGATTTATTTTTTTTTAATGTTTATAGCTAGGACATTCTATTTTTACAATTTTTCGTTCTCTTTAATGAATAAATATTATTTGTAAATGAAGGACTTAGAATAAATTTTTAAACCTAAACAACTGTCAGAAATTTCTCTGTGCAAAGGCTTTAATTGAATTAATTGTCCAGATATTGCATGTTTTTTATAGTGTGCTAATGAATTTTTGTGAGATTTTTCCAAGCAAACCTGATGTATCACTTCTAGAAAAAAGGTCTACTTTGAAGGCAGAAATTTAAAGAGTGATTGCCTATATGCAGTAGGGAGCACGTTGCTCTTCTGTATGAGATGAAGATGGAAGATTTGGCTATTTCATGTGACATGGAGGTATATTCTCCTCAGGAACCACAACCCTTGTGCTAAATCCCTGCTTGTTCCACCCAGCAGCAGAGGTGACTGCAAGGTCTGCATTAACCCTGTCAGTCCCTTGCCAGAATGGATGGCACTAGACCTGGAGGCATAGGGTGATTCTCTCAATAAATAGACTGAGAAGTGAACAGCACTGTGACCTGAATGTCCCTTTGCCTCTAGAAATGGTGTCTCAGGCCACAGGATATCGACAGGACCAATATCAGAGAGTCACAGTGTCATGTCTTCACTGATAAAGAAGCTGCTGGTTTCTGAGCTGGTTGAACTACAGGCCCTTTGGAATAGATCCCAGAAAGACAAAATTAAATGGGTAGAGGTGATGTTCACACTTATTCTCCTGTGACAGGTAAAACATTGGCAAAGGTTCTAGAAAGACAGAAAAAAATCATATTGCTCTTCAAGTTTTATTCTGCTCTCAGTAGTATTTCAGTCTTGGGGCTGTGGCTTGCCAAGACATTTGACCACACTGCATGAGGGTGAGTGTATATGCAAGGCAATTTGCTTGAAGGTCATTTTCTTAAATATGGCATTTAATAAAAGTTTTACACCTCTGCTGCAGCATCAGCATTCTCTAAATTTCTCTGTGACTGCCTGAAGCCTAAATATCAACAGAGACTGTGCAAGCAACATATGGTGAGGTTCCAGTGGAGTAATTTGTTAGCAGAGTAGTTATCTTGCTTGAGGTGCAGATTTCTGGCAGGATAGTTTCTTTTTTTCTTTTTTTCTTTTCTCACTTTGAACACTATTGTAAGAATAAAAACTTACTGAGTTTCTATTTAACATAAGGAATGGATAGAATATCCTCAGTATGCCCAGGTATCACCTCTCAAGGTTGATAATGCTTGTAATAATTAACATAGCTGTGAGCCTGCAGTCCAGACTCTGATCTGAGCTAAGCCTCTGCAAGCGTTAAGTTTTGTGTGCTTCTAATTTTTTTTCCTAACTGCCTAACATGTGCATTGTTCCTGGTACCTGTTTGATTGTTTTTGTTTGGATAGCTGTCCAGAATGCTCTGCTGAGAGGGTGAAATGATGTGAGACACTTGTACTGCCAGAGCCGTTCAGGTGTTCCCGTGTGGACACGGTGTGTCAGCAGGGATGGCAGCGTCACGTGCTGTGTGGCACCTGAGGTGTGACAAGCTGACAGAAACAAGAGGGTTTTGCATATGACCGAGGTGTTCCTCAGGCTGTGACTGTGTGTGGGCAAACACAGGCTCACTGTGCTGGAACAGCGAGCTCCCTGGCAGGCAGAGTGTGTGGGACCCAGGCAGCAGCGGTGCTGGGCTGGCTCACTGGGTGTGTGGGGAGGCAGGCTGAGACAGCCTGGCCATCAGGCAGGGCTGACATGGGTTTCAGGGTGGAAATGGCTCTTCGACAGCCAGCTGGAAGCTGAATTTCCCAAGAAGATTCACACTTCTGCTGATGACTTGTTGCTGCAGAGATGATCTTTGTACTGCCTGGTTTTGTTGTCAGATAGCATGGGTTATGGCTTGGCACATATTATTGCAGAAGAAATAATTGTTTCCAATAAAATTCAGTATTTGCTGCTGTAGCATGTTGTAGAACCCCAGAACAGTATCTGTCCAAGTCAGCATGCTGTTTATTACTACCAGTGTGTGCCAGGTTCCTCCAAGCCTTCTTCTCCCAGCTTGTCTCTCATTTATTTCTGTGGCTTATCTTCAAACCCTGTGTAATATTTGGGTCCTCATTCATATAAGTATTCAGCATTCCTGTAGCACACCTTATCTGCTTCATTATCTTAATTTGATAATCTTGCAAGATGTTAGTCTTTTTATCAGTACTTTGCTGATGTGGAGATTAAGTTCCTCATCCTTTTAAGTTCTCCACATGAAAATCAGCTATGGGTCCTCCTCAGAACTATATGTGGAAGAAAAGTATAATGCTTAAAATCCTGCATTGATTTAAAGGACCCTTCTGGCCATGGAATATCTGTGTTCTTCTCAGGAGGCAAATTAAGAAAAAAAAAAATTATTAAGTTCTTAGGTTCTTCCCTACCTGGCAAAACTTTATTAATTGTAATACAAATGCAACCTATTCTGGCTTTTTTGGAGCACTCTTATGATTTTTCACATAGATACAAATTTTATAATAGTGTGTTAGAGATTGTCAGCAATATTTTTATTGGTAGTTTTATGCATGCTTCAGCATCTTTGTAAAGCTACTTCTTTTGAAGCATGTAAGAGCTCTTCCCTTTTCTTCATTAAGCTGGTAAATCACAACTCAAGCTTTGGCCCTAGATGACTCTTTTGCTTACCAGAATAATCTCTATCTACATGAGAAAATGCAGGGTAAAACAGCAGCAAAAATCTATTCAGCAGTCTGCATTGCAGGTCTCTAGTTCTTGCCATGGAGCTCTTCTTGGCACTGGATTTATATTGCCTTGAGTGGAACTTGTGTATGGGATGAATAGGAAATACACAATGAGATGATGAGTAGGTAGATACTCTGCAGAGTAGAAATCTGGCCATTTTTATTAGCTAGTGCAGGGGAGCTGATGCTGCCACTATCTCTTCTTTGATCTATTAATTCTAGATCTATTAATTTGGTCTGTAGTTCTCTATTTTGCTCCATGTGGGAAGGTGCAAATTTTTTTTTTCATTACCTTTTTTGGTTTCCATGCAGTTACATGAGGCTTCTTATACAGAACAGTTCACAGGATTAAGGACTAAGTAAAGGACAGGGAAATATTAAAATGGATTTTAATAGTCTAATACAAAAATACTAGATCCCTATTCTCTTGAGAGAGTGACATATTGAAAGGTGTGTCTCTAAATCTCCCTCCCTCCTCCCATAGGAATTCACATGGGTTTATTTACAACAGTGGTTTGACACATATGAAAAAGAAATAAAGACATGAGTTTGCTAAGTGCCTTCTATGAGAGTAGAGGAAAACTCTTCTATTAAAAACAGAGAGTGAGAGTAGTGGAACTACATCCATTAACTATTCATATTTATTTCTAAACATCTTCCAGAATAACTGTGAATTTGAGATGTGTAAATATTACATTGTTCTGTTGCTGCTAAAATGTTTTGGGAATTAATCATTTGATATATTCATGAATCATTGCAAAAGACTTCTCTGCAGAGTTGTGTTTATCTGTAAAGTTGTGTGTGTATATACAGATACATACACAGACGTGCAGCCATTTAAAGAACTCAGAGATTTGTTTAAAACTACTGTGAAAATACTAACATTTCTTAAGCAGTTTCCTTTTACTACTGAAAGTTTAGAAATACTTTATTACTTTTCTGCGTATAATTGCATCACACTTAAAAAAACCTTTTAAAACTGCTGTAAGAATTATTTTATGGTTTTATAATGAGCACTGTCTGCTGAATTCTCATATCTATCCAGTGGACACTGTCCTACATGAACAATTGAGTGCAAACATCTATCTCAATGATTTATCTTAAAGCACACAGTATTGAAGCAGGAGCTCATCAAATTCCCCAAAAGAATTTCAAACAGAAGCTGCAATTGCTGTTTGGTTGCTTCTGGTATGTCAAGCTCCATATTATGAATGCAGTTAAGTGTTCATTCTGTTGCAAGGAATTTGGGCTGTTTACTGCTAACACCCAAAGACTATGTTGAACATTTTGGGTATGTGCTCTGATTTTCCTTGAGGTGCTTCCTTATTTAGTGATGCACTTTTAATGTGGATCATTAGTTAGAGTGGCTGTTTATCTAAAGTAATTATTATACAGAGTCATGATAGAAGAGGACAGTTGGTGAAAGTATTTTATAGCTTTCCATCTTTTGGAAACAGAGCTACGTGAAAAAAGTACAGACAAGAGAGACATTTTATGTTTGCTTTCAACAACATTTTTGTGTTTCTCTACTACCAGGTTTGAGGTGTTTTTTGTTAATCTTCCTCCTCTCACATTGTTTAAAGAATTTTAAGGATAATGAAAGTGGTTAAGTTTTGCCAGGAGCACATGTGTAACTTCGCTGTAACATTTTCAAAATTATTTTTAAAAAAATAAAAATAACTTACTGAAATACCTACTGGTAACTCCTTTTTTCTCTCTTTAGATAGGCTTCAGTGAGTGCAGTGAAAGAATCCTGTCATTTAAGCCCTTAAACAGTGGTATTATTTGCAGTAGGATTTTTACTGGATCAGTAGAATGTGGCTGAAAGGAACCTGTCATACCATCCTCTTTTTCTTTGCTTAAGGCTAAGGCAGTGTAACGTGAGTCTGAAAGAATACAGGGTCTGCCTGATGCATGTCTCCTAAGTAATGGGAACTTGAATATGTGGCTGATGAAGCAGTTAAACTATTGAGTACCGTGTTCAGAGTCACAGAAGAGACTATCAAAGGATCAACAGAAGTCCACACAAACCACCTGTAAAACAAACCACAGAAGATGTTGTGACCAAGAGACATCTCAGAGGGAATATAAAAGCACGTAGCACAAATGAAACTCATGCTGTTTGCTAGTAATTGGAGCTTGGGAGTGTGTTTAGCATTTGGCTAAACCAATGAACTAAATGTATCTATATGATAGAAGCTAAGAACTATTGGAAGAGGGCATGAGGAACTTCATCATTTTGTGTAAAATAGAGCCATAGTTTGGATTATTCAGCTCAGGCTACAAGACAGCTAACCTCAGCACTTCTCCAGTTTTTAGGCTTTCTGGCGTGGTGCCAGGAATTAAAAAAAGCCTGGTATGAGAAATCAAGTGTTACATTTTCTGACTGTCTAAGGAGTGGTATTTCCCTAGAGAGGAGGTATGAGTAGACACAGCTTTGGAAGAATTAGCTGGGACCACTCCATGAGATCCTGTGGCCTGGATTGCCTGAAGGTGGCATGGGGGAATCAGAGAACTGTTTGTCTCTCAGTTGTCCTGTGCTTGTGGGAGAGGCAAGCTTGGAAAGGAGCAGGGAGCATCTTGTTCTATCCATAATCAGATAGCTTTGGAAAGAAATAATGGCTTATCATTTAAATATAGCCCCATACAAAGCTGTTTGTTGGCTTTTCTTTTGAAATTTAAAATGGCTTGTTGGTTAATGTCAATTTTTCACACTGGAATAATAGGACTTGGCTTTTGGTCCTGCCATGTCACGCTTGCCGTGGAAGTTGTTAAACTCAATCAACTTATACCAGAGAAAATGTGCTGCAGAATCATATAGCATAAGATAACTCTTTTACTGCATCAACTGAGTGCTGATTTGAGTGGATGTGGAAAGCTACAACTGCTCTGGATGGCTTTGCTTTCTGCTTTGCTCTGAATGTCAGGGGATTGGAGAGGTTAAGGGCTTGATGAACTAAGATATTTCTGCTCCCACTTACTTGCCTAAAAGTCTAATGAATCCATGGCCAGGATGGTGATTCTTTTCATGGTTCTGCCATGATTTTCTTTACTATTTGTCAGGTCAGTTGTAATTTGTTTAGCCTTTCAGGAAATACCTATTTGGAGCTTGTAGTGTTGACAAAAGGACTATAAGCATAACAAAGAGGGTGGACCCTTTCACTTGTCCAGATGACTGATAACAAATAAAAGGTCAACTTCACATTTCATAGGTCACTTACTTTATTTTTTGTGGGAACAAAATGAATCTGCCCACTTTCCCCTCCTTGAGACCATTACCAATGGACTGTGTGAATGATGATGTGACTCCTCGTGCTGACATGCTTTTTGGATTGGCATTTGAAAGGACATGGCAAAAATCAAGTCGAAGGTGTAAATGTGCATTTGCTAAGCGTTAAGTAATTTTAGGTGGAGCAAGAGACAACTTCATGGTATTCCATCAAAAGTGGAGAAGGGAGAATACTGCAATCTCATTCTAACAGTGAATAGTGACAGGTTTCACAGTTTGCTAGTCCAGAACATGCTGCTTGATTATTTTGTATCTAGCATTGTCAAGGGTGTGGTAACTGTGCTGCCAATACCTTGCTTGCATAGGAAAGCCAATAGCCATCAGATACTTTCAGAGCACATTTTCAATATCTCATTGTGTATATTATAAAAAGAGAGTGTGAATGGAGAAACCCCTTGTATTGCAATATTAAAGTTTGTATACATGGACCTTTCTTCTCAGCTAACACTACTTAGGGTGCAGATACCCAAATGTGACACCATCTCTTAAGAATTTCATTACTTTTGCACTGAAATATTTTACTCTGCTCATTGGCCTTTTCATGTTTTTGCCTCCGTTTATTTTATCAAGAACTGCAATTAATGCCTCAATAAAGGATTTCTACAGTGTTGAAGAACATCATAGACCTGTATTGTGTGTACAGTAATGCTTCTCTGGATGTCTGACACTAGTGCTGTTTCTCTATTGGAAATGACGAGAAGATAGTGTTTCATGATGAGTTTTTATCATTATCATACACCACAGTTTATAAATGTCTGATTTTGTTGTTAAAATGTGAAAGTAATTTATTCAGAGAAACAAGAGAACTATAAAAGATTTATACACAATTAGAAGTTTAACTTGACTAGAAATGTCAACATTTTTCTCCCCAAAAGCTCTTCTGTGAAAGTACTCTCCTCTTTCCCTTTGAAGACATACAGTAGCCTACATAAATCAAAGTATTACATTGATGAAATATTAAACACAAATTCTAAACTTTCATTAAAGTGGTCTGTTACCTTTGTAAGACTGAAAGCTATCTTATCCTTCTTTTCTAAGGTATCATCAGTTGTACTGCAGGCAGCAGATCTCACGTAGCACTGCACTCTATTCTAAATGCAAAGAGGTTATGTTTCAGCAACATGCTTAGAGAGGGGAAGAAATTGATAAAATTTTGATTGTGCTACTTTGTTTTGTGCTAATGGCTTTTTAAACATCAGCTGATCTCAGAATGCTTTCAGGATAGCCTTCTGCAATCATGATTGCTGGTACACAGAAAGGACGTGCTAATTCTGCAAATGGAAGCTGATCAGATGTCTCTGTTTACCCTCTCCCAGAGCCACACAGATCGGGTGCTTGTGGATGTGGCAGACTGGCCCAGTCTCAGACTCTCT